>JAPYZB010015899.1:0-12111 GCA_030522745.1 Eupelmus kiefferi | reverse complement strand
TATATTAAAAAAAAAATTGTCCTAATGATTTCATTGATATTTACAACATAATTTTTGAGTCCCGTATAATATTTTGTGTAGATATCTACTTGACCCTTTCACATCTCCTTAATATTATCTAATTCTTGTCTTTAGATTTTCATATACGTTACCATTATATTTTTTTGATGAATTAATATTCTCAAATTCATAAGATGTTGGAGAATCATTGGATTGTTCTGTTGCAGCAGTAACTGTATTCAAAGTTGATTGCGGACGGATCATAGGAGTAGACACTCTTTGATCAGGATTGCAAACTTTTGCTACTCGAGAAGGTGATACTTTTCTTCTTCGAATAATCTAAAATAATTAGATTAATTGAAAATCTTACGACTGAGATGAGCATAAATAATTTTTCTTCGTAAATTAATTATTCTAATACCTTTTCGGGAAAAACATTTGTTTGAATATCTAAGGTTTTTTCAAGATAATTTTCATTATTAGGAATAGAAGATTGATGAAGCTGTCTACTTTCGTGAACTTTACTTGCTTTTATAAGTAGTTTGCTGCCTTGTATCTTAACATCATGTACTGAATGTTCATATTGATTGGCTTTATTTGAGCATGTACTAATTTCTTGAATACTTTTCCTTATATAAGTGTCTTTAAGTTGTTCTGCATTTTCAAATTTTAATTTATGTGTGTTTGAACAATTTTCAAATGATTCTTGAAATAATAAATGATTTAATTTTTCTAATTTTTCAACTTCTGCTGAACTTTTAAATTCTAAATCTGGTGTTTCATCAGCATCTACTGATTTTATAGAAATGCAGTCTTCAGACGTTAAATTAGTGGTTGACACTGCTTGCGATCCGTAGCCACTACTACCTGCACTAGGTGTATGAATTTTAGTTGATTGTAAATCAGCAAATGAATCTAAAGTATGCGAGCAAGTTAACGAATTGTTGAGCACACATGGAGGCTGAAATTGAATTTTAATGCTAAGTATCAGTCAATAAAATTAAGATTTTTAATTTATTAAACATTAAAGTTACCTGAGAAACATCATTATTATAATATTCAGGTTCATATTTATTTCCGTTGTTATCTTGCGTAGGCGAAGATACATAATTTACTACATTCGATGACTCTTCGTGTAAAGTAGTCATTCGTAAGTTCAACTTTCCAGTTACATTAGGCGAGGCTGTAATAATAAATATCATTAAAAATTTTAAATATATTAATTAGATTAAATATTATGTTATTATCTTTTTGCTTTTAAAACAGAAAATAATTAAAAATGAATTTGTACAAATACTATCTAATTGCCAGAAATTACAATAGAATGTTCTATAATCAATCTATTAGTATTATTAAGTAGATTTGTATTTTTGTAAAAATTGTAGTCGAACTACTATACGGGGACTTTTCGTTACATGCATTTGTTTCTGAATATTCAAAATTTTCTGAAATATTCTCCAGTATTTTACTGAATTCTTTGGATTGTCAGAATCTCATCAAATACTTTCAAATGTTTAAAGTAATCTATAAAGTTATTTCAAAAGTTATTAAATCGCTGTAAACAAGTATATTTTAAAAATTGTCAATATTAAATTTCACAAAACTTAAGAAGAATGTCGTCAATTAAGCATAGTGAACAATGTTTCATGATAAATTGATTGAGAGAAAATATATTGTTTTCAAATTAAAAAATTTCCCATTGAATTTTAGCTCTTATTATTGATTACAAGTCACGTACTACCTATTTTTTTATACAATCTTCAAAAAGTTCTTTCGCAAATTCCAAGTTAATTTGCTTTTTGTTAGCCTGAGAAAAAATTTGGTATCTTTCCTCTATAAAGATGATTGTAAAAAATTATAATGCGATAAGCAAGAGAGAGAGAGAGAGAGAGAGAGAGAGAGAGAGAAGGAATGAGAAAGAGATCGAGAAAGAGAATGAGAGAGACTTATTTATTAGGCCATGTGTCATACAACCAAGTCTGGCACAAAAAATATACATATACATAAGTGAGTATAACAAAAATATACAATAGTAATAACAAAAAATAAATTTTAGAAGTTTACAATATGGTATTAGGTATAATAAAATTAAGAGTACTCTATACCTCAGCCGGGACTGTGCAGTGACCAATGGAAGCGCAGTATTCCGTGTAAATTTTTCTTTTCAAAATACGCTTTTATTTTCCCCTCTGCTAAACATCCGTTAGAAAGAACCCCACCCTCCCGCTCTTATAACACACTTAATTTAGTAAGCTAAAACACCCGAAGTGTGTTAGGGGTTATTAGGTTATCTATATGAAACGCCATCTATCGGTGCTATAGAAACTATATCTTACGTAAGTTTAGCAAGAGTCTTTTATTTTTTATCCGATCGGTCCAAAAAAAATTTTATAGGAAACCTGTAATATTTGTGATATAGTATTTTGATGCGAATAATCTAACTTGAGTTATTCTACGCGGTCCCGTACTATATACAAAGAATTTAATAACAACGTACTCAAAACTCTACTCAACTCGTACCTACTCTACGATCAACAAAAGAAATTAAGGACTTATCGTTCGCTCGTTGTTGAACACCTCGCTGGACCACTGCGAGCGTTGCGCGTAACTGATTTTACTTACTCTTTTACGAACCGAACCACAGCTGAAAATAAAAGGGAAAAGGTCACAAAATAACAACGCTGAATTTATTACGATAAAACCAACACTATATTCTTCAAACCCCCAACCCACAACTTCAATACAACGACTTTAATAAATAAATCAACTTCGACAAAACGAAACCCAACTACTCTATCCGCCATCACGATGTTAAGTCCCGTCTTCTTCCTTGCGCGCTCTCTCCTTCCGTTCTACACCTGCGCCATCTATAGCTAGTTGCACTAAAATCCTTCATCATAATCTTCATAAGTAATCTTCAAATATCTACATCTTCTGGATCTCACATCGATAACGCCATAAAAATGACGGAAAATCTCAAAACACTAAAAGAATTCCATACATAACATAACTATTCTTGTAGTGGAGACGCGCCAGCATTGAAATATTATGCTGAGCGCTCCATTACGCTCAGGCCCGGTAGAGAGAGAGACAGCTATAGTAGTGCGCTCTCTCTCTCTACTGTGCGCTCTCACTCTCGCGCCGCGCGCGCTCGAGCAGTTCTCCGCAGCTCAGTTATCACTGAGCCGTCGACTAGCGCTCTTCCCTCTCTCTCGCTCTCGATTCAATATTTTCTCCCTCTCTGGCTCTCGCGCTGACTTCGCTGCTCACCTCGTGCTCCCTCTCTCTCTCCCAGAAGATGATGCGCGCGCCGTGTCCTCGCGCTCGCGGACCCACAACACGCGCGCGTATCCGGGAGTGACTGTGTATCTGTATATCTTGGTGTATGTGTGTGAGTGAGCGCGAGCAGACGTACCGCCGGGACACGTAATGGCGGCGCCCAGGCGAGCACGTGTTTGCTCCGCGAGGTATTACCTCGCATATTTGTACACGTGAGAAGACATAGATATATTAGCGATATTAATTTTCTAAGTACAATAAAATGAATAAATCCAAAGGCTTATTGTCTTCTGCTCCGAGGAGTTGCTGGCTGTGGGCGCTGCAACTCTTGGAGCAGAAGACAATAGGCCTTTGGAATTTATTTATTTTATTGTACTTAGAAAATTAATATCGCTAATATATCAGTCTTCCCACGTGTACAAATATTACAGGTTTCCTATAAAATTTATTTGGACAATTCGGATAAAAAATAATTGCGTATTTTGAAAAGATAAATGTACACGGAATGCTGCGCTCTCATTGATCACTACGCAGTTCCGGCAGAGGTTTAGAGCGCTCTTAACCTGCAAATATGAAAAAAGTTTCTGAATAAAAGTAAATTAACTGATTGCAGTTAAGGGCAGTTGTGTCGGTAGTCCCAGAATAAGCGCACGTTGATGCCACACATTCAGTTCCCTAGCCATAAGTAAATTAAAAAGTGACTGCTTAAAACCGGCTTTATTTCTGACGTCGAATGGAGGTAGGGTCGATGAAAGAAAGTGTATGAACTCCGAAGCAGAATGTATGAATGAATATCTTAAGGCACATGTTCTTGGGATAGAATAGGTTAAAGAGGGAAGCTCCTTCCTTCTTATTCTGGCGTGCCTCGCGCTGCTGAACAGTGCGAGCTTGTTGTGTGTTATGCGGCACTCACTCTTTCGTGCCACTTAGAATGTTACTTTTCTAAGCTTTCAAGGGTTTTCTAAGGACATTTACGCTACTGCATACTCGTTACATTTATATATTTATTAATTTATTTATTTATTTATCAATGGGATGTTTGCCCTTTTACAAAAATATATTTAAAAAATTTAATTAATTTGATATAGCGACGTCTTTAACCGTCAATAATAACAGTGATAAAGCGCAATTTACAAAATAACAAGAAAAAAGTTATTAGTATTTTATGCAAAAATTTTTAAGCTTAGATTTAATAAACGAATTCTCTACATTGACTAGATCTTGAGGAATAATATTCCACAGTCTTGACATTCTCAATGTGGCTGAGTAAGAAATGCAGTTAGATGCCGCAGAAGCTTCAACCAATTGCTTCCGATTTCTTAAGTTATGTGATAACTCTCTAATAGATTGCTTAGCAGTGACTTGAGTTAAAACCACTTATAATGCATGGCCTCAAATTTAATTATATGATTTTGATAGATGGAGTTCAGATTTAAGAGCCATAGAGCAAGATTGGCAAGGCCAAGGTCTTGTACAAATAAACAATGGTATTAACATTTTTAAAGTCCCTAGAGGACCATGGTATGAAACCCAGCTGCCTAAAAGCCTTATTTACTGTCAAATTAAGATGACAATTAAAGTTGAAGGACGAATAAAAAGTAATTTCGAAATCCCTATGATTTTTAAAATGTTCAATATCAATTTCATTTAATTGGTATTGAAATTTACTTACGAAATTTAAATTTCTACCAAAGAAAAAATTTTGTATTTATCGATATCAAGTTCTAATTTATTTACTGCAGACTATTCATGAAGACTATCGAGATCAGTTTGAAGCTTGGATCGGTTCATTGGAGAGCAAACGACAGAAAAAATTTTGATGTCATAGCAAAGATTAGAATTTCGGCTAATTTAAATTAGAGACATCATTACTAAATAGAATAAATAATAATTGTTGAATATTGGGGTTGTTTGTTTATTTATTTTCGTAGTTTATTAATTTAATCATTTAATTAGCACATTATAATTTGTTTCAAGAATATTAATTTATTGTTTATAATATGAAACGTTGTAAAAGAGCACGCTACGGACGTAGGACTCGCCTAATAAAGGGGATTTATTCTATGTGAAAAGAAAAAAAAGTAATATATGCTCTCGTTGTCTGGTTACCGTCTAGGGTAAGTCGGAGGACTTGCCTGAGGGCGAATCAGGTGACGCGGCTGGGATTGGCGCTTTACGTGCGTTTGTGAAGTGCACTAGTGTGGCACTATTAGCTTTCACCAGCGCACGAATTATTAAAGTTGTAGTCGGGTCTCATTTCGTGGGCCTTTGTAATAGGATTTCGAAAGAAAAGGGACAAAGAAGAAAGCGCGAGTTCCAGACCGCAATTTTACTCCGATCTGGGAATGATTCCCTGGAAAGCATGAGAGTGACGCGCGCATGAGGAGAGATCAATCGATCGATCCTTCGTGTGGACGCAATTTCCGCCGGCCATTCCTCGACAACGAGAGCAAAACATTCCTACGATGTGGAAAAGGTAGTGCGAGAGAGGTGCGACAGGCTGGAGCTTTCCGGAAAAAATAAGGAAAAGCGTGGCAGCTTAGTCGAGCGGCCGTCTCGCTCGGCCGAAAGAGCGCGACCAGATTGGTTCTCCCGTGAGGAGTGGGGGAAAAGCGCGCTGATGAAAGCGGCGCGGCTCTCCCGCTCGGGGGAAAAGGCGCCGCGCCGCGCGCAAAATGATTTTCGCGAGGGTGGGAGGGGGGGGGGGAAGCGCGCGACGCCTATAAAAGGGAGCGCGTGATCGCGTAGAGCTCAGTGTGAGTCGTGCTGCCTTAGCGTGAGCTTGAATCAAAATTGTACCTTGAGCTATTAAAAATAAAATCAATACAAAGAAAAATATTTGACGAGTTATTTCCCGCCTGTTTATATTTTACAAAGTGGTGCCGAAACCCGGGACTCTCGACCGGTAAACGGGAAATAACTCAGTTAGAAAAATCTTTTGTTGAAATATTATTTACACACTTAAATTATATATTATTTAAACATTTCGTTGTAAAAATAGAGAGTTTAGTTTTCTTTATTAAATATATGATTAAAACTATACGAATTATTCTAAATTATTAATTTATTTTGGTTAAAAACAAACAAAACATTTTGATTTAATACATTTGTAAAAATTGTTTTGATTTCGAAATATTGAAAATAATCAACAAATAGATAATTAAACATATTTCTTTGTTTTGGTATTTTCTTTGTTTAAAAATAGATACATTAAAATTATTTTGGATAAAACAGACATTGATAATTTAAATTAAATAATTAAAAGTCTTCATTTGAGGTTTAAATATCACGTCGTCCTTGAGATAGATTAATTTAAGTTCTAGTTACCAAAATATTTAATATAAAATGAGTCCAAGCAAGCGCCAGGCAGCTGCTTTGAAGAAAGCGGCTACGGACGCAACACCGACGAAAAAGCCGCGCGCGAGTAAGGCAGCAGTTCCAACGGCACGAACCACCAGGGCTCAAGCAGCGAAGCAACGTCTGCCGCCGGAGCCCATCGCGCAAGAGGAAGACATTGAAAGACTCACGCAAGGAACACAGAGCCAGTCATCGAACCAAAGATTACGAATAGAAGAGGAGGTAGATACCGTCGTCCATCGATCCATGGAAGAGCCGGAGGAACCAGGAAGGCGCCGACCAGGAAGTCAGATCGAACCACCCCTAAGGATAACCCAGGCAGCAGCGGCGGATCAGATGAGAATGGAGGATAGAATCCGAAATTGGGTAAACCAAGTAAGAGCTAGTCCCCCGACTCACGTAAATAAAGCTGAGAACGCGACCTCGCAGCTTGTCGAAGCGATCCAAGATACCTTACGCGCCGTCAGGGAATCGTCGATGACCGGCGCGAATTTGCAACTACCTTACATCGCCTGCGTTTAGCCAAAAATTTGCCGAAGTTTTCCGGAAATCCTTTCGAGTGGTTACATTTTAAAAATGCGTACGAATCGTCGACGAATCTCGCAAGGTATAACGACGGAGAGAACATTACGCGATTGTTTGAGGCTTTGAAAGGGGAAGCAAGGGAATCGGTCAGAACGCTTTTAACTACCACGCAAGACCCGCAGGTGGTCATGAATACCCTTGAGCTACAGTTCGGAAATGAACACGTTATAGCCGAAAAGATTTTGAGCACATTAAATAATCTGCCGGATCTAAGCTCGGGGGAAATCAGAATCGCGCAATTCGCCACTAAGATTGCAAATGCCGTGGCAGCGTTTAAGTCGCTGGGTCTCGTCGGCTATCTACACAGCCCCGAACTGGTGAAGCGGATTGGTACTAAACTACCTGAGGCGCTGAAATATTCTTCCAATAGATACGCGGCGCGCGCTAGTGTCGGAAAAACAGTTTTAGAAAAATTAGCCGATTTTCTGTATCAAGAAGCCGAGTTCGCTGATAAAGTTGGTATTTTTAAAAGTCGGAGCGTCGCACACGGCGCGCCTCTATCGAGTGATAAACCAGCAGAGGCTTGTAGACCGACGACTCCCGCAGTTACAACGCGGCTGCGAAATAGTGGTAAAAAAGCCTGTAGAAATGAATGCACGTTCGTAGTGTCAGAAGACGTGGCCGCAAACTATTCGCGAGGGAGGGATCCGACCAAGCGATGCCCTATTTGTAAGCACACCAATCATTCGACAATAGATTGCGCGAGTTTTCTTAACGAAGCTGTCGATAGACGCTGGGTGTTAGCATATGAAAATCGAGTATGTTTTAAGTGTTTAAATTCCGGAAACATTAGTAGGAATTGTACGGCTCCGGGGTGCGATTGGTGTAAAAAGCCGCATTACAAGTTGCTTCATAGAAAGAAACCGACGAGCGCTCGCGGGGCATCGGCTCCGGTTCCGGAGGACAGGCAAACCGCCGCCGCGACGACACTCGCAACGACGGCTGATTGACTAAAGCCGGCGGGCGTACTTTTACAGGTTTTACCGGTAAAAGTTGTGGGGTCAAGAGCGTTAATCAACACCTATGCTCTGCTAGACGGAGCTTCAACCACGACAATAATTGACAAAAAAACGTCCCGTGACGTCGGATTGAAGGGCCCTCGGTTAAGATTACGTGTGAAGGGGATTAACTGTCACGAATCGGTCGAAACGATAAGCGAAAAAGTCAATTTGGAGATAGAGGGACAATTCGGACCGTTCAAAATTAATAGCCGTGACAAAGCCAGATTTAGATCTCACTGTTCAATCCTTGCCCACTGATCTAATTAAACTTATAAAATCTATGGAGAATATTGATATTGCCGATTATCGCGAAGCTCAGCCGAAAATCTTAATTGGCTAGGATAACTGGCATCTGATGATTAGTCGTGAATATCGAACCGTCGGGAGGACGTTGTGTCTGTCGCGTTCGCTGTTGGGCTGGACCGTTCATGAATACGTGTCCGATAATTTTCCGTAGATTCCATAGTACAGGCGGAAAAATTCTAGTATCGTTCAATCCAGTCAGACAGCTTTGGCGTGGAAATTAAAGCCATTAAAAAGGCAAAACCGATACCCAAGGGCAGCAAATTGAGAAAGTTAACGCCTTATCTAGACGCGGAGGGACTCCTACGCGCGAACGGGCGGGTCACAAAGACACTGGACTTTGTTTTCAACAATGATCCGATTATACTTGATGGCGATAATCCGGTGACAAAGATGCTCATAAATAAGTATCACAGAAAGTATTTCCATGCTAATAATAATACAGTTATAAACGCAATTAGACAGCAGTTCTACGTTACGAAATTGCGAAGAGATCTGTGCTCGATATCCGATAAATGCGTTACTTTCTGCGCCCAAAGAGCAAAGTCACACGCTCCGATTATGGCCGCATTACCAGCAGGGAGACTCGCCTACAAAGAAAGGCCATTTAGCCATTGTGGCTTGGATTATTTTGGGCCCCTGTTGGTAAAGATCGGTCGTAGACGCGAGAAGCGTTGGGGGGCTATATTTACGTGCCTTACTACGCGAGCTGTGCATCTGGAGTTGGCTCATAGCTTGAGCTCAAGTTCTGCCATTATGGCCGTGCAGCGATTCTCGGCGCGTAGAGGTTCGCCAAGGGCGCTGTACAGTGATAATGGAACCAATTTCCGCGGCGCAAGTCGAGAGCTTCGGGACGAAATAGATGCTCACGACAAATCAAAGCTGAAAACCTTTGCGATGAATAACAAGATTGAGTGGAATTTCAACCCCCCCGAAGCTCCACACATGGGGGGAGCCTGGGAGAGGTTGGTTAGGTCCGTGAAGTCGGCATTGCACGTCGTTTTGCGAGAGCAAGCTTCCTCCGAAGAGGTTTTATTAACTATATTCGCGGAAGTGGAGCATTCTATTAACTCAAGGCCTCTGACACACGTTCCAGTAGACCCTCGTGACGGCGAGGCGCTGACCCCAAACCATTTCCTTATCGGGTCCTCGAGTGGTGCAGTACGGCTCGCGCCGCAAGAGCACGGTATTGTCAATACACGTAAGCAATATACGCTCGTGCAGCACTTTACGGACCTGATATGGAAAAGGTGGTTGCGTGAATACTTGCCTGGGCTGTTAGAGCGACAAAAATGGGTACAAGGCGCGGAACAATTGGAAGTAGGGGACATAGTTCTTATAGTTGGCTATCAGGTGGCGCGTAATGAGTGGAGGAAAGGTTCGGTAGTTGAAACTTATCCGGGGGAAGACGATGTAATTCGGGTGGCGAAGGTTCGTACGACGAGAGGTGATTTTGTGCGGCCGGCCCAAAAACTGATTAGATTGCTTTGCGTTAAAGATGTACAAGATCCGTAGATTTGTACAGGAGGGAGAATGTTGAATATCAGGGTAGTTTGTTTATTTATTTTTGTAGTTTATTAATTTAATTATTTAATTAGCACATTATAATATTAATTTATTGTTTATAATATGAAACGTTGTAAAAGAGCACGCTACGGACGTAGGACTCGCCTAATAAAGGGGATTTATTCTATGTGAAAAGAAATAAAGTAATATATGCTCTCGTTGTCTAGTTACCGTCTAGGGTAAGTCGGAGGACGCCGCGCCGCGCGGAAAATGATTTTCGCGAGGGTGGGGGGAAAAGCACGCGACGCCTATAAAAGGGAGCGCGCGATCGCGTTGAGCTTAGTGTGAGTCGTGATTCCTTAGCGTGAGCTTGAATTAAAATTGTACCTTGAGCTATTAAAAATAAAATCAATACAAAGAAAAATATTTGACGAGTTATTTCCCGCCTGTTCATATTTTACAATAATGGTTCCATGTAAGAGCCTTGAGGCATCCCAGATGTAACCATCACTGGATCAGAGCAGTGACCCTTGATCCTGACTATTTGCGTGCGAGTAAATAAAACGAGGAAGAGTGTAATGTATGTATGTGTTTATGTACAAGTGTAGTGAGCGATGCGTACGTGTACATAGACAAGAACCGCGCGGTCATCTCAATATCACTGAATCTCGACGTTACCTTCCAGTTGTGTGGGGGCCATCTAACGCTATGGTTATATTATAAATATACATAATAAATATTATCAAATTAATAACACGTCCCCAACATCTAAACCTTACCACTCTGCATACCTTGCATATCGTATGTAATAGATATTTATCAATAATAACGTATTGATTAATGGTCATTATAAAATCTCCGCAAATGCGAACATTTCAATTTTCTTTAAACTGGCACAATTGGCGTAGCCCATTCGCTCATGTTAACCGATTTTAAGTGCCCTAAATTTACTAGTTTATCTATCTCTTTTTCTATCAATGGTCTTGAGGTATGCGCTACATTTCCACATTTCAATGCTATTAGCCTTGCATTTGCTTTCAAATAAATTTTAGTTCTAGTTTTGTTACGTATCCCCAGTGAGTCACTAAACAATTCTTGGAATTTATCTTTCAACCGGTCTGCTATTTGCGTCGTTCTCTCTGTTTTCGTTAAACTTTAATGGCCAAAAAACAAAAGCTGCTAATCATTGCCTGCCCGTTAGCGATGGTCCAGACTCTGGTAATAGAAAACATTCAAATACATATTTCTTTTTTCGAAAAATCACCTTTACATCACATAATTGACCTACCGGCTGCAATAGTAGTTGTCGATACAAGTATGAAACTTCTCACACGAGGGCGTGTTTACCGCTCGAGCGCAGCGAGGGTGGTAATCGCCTGAGTCGAGATTTAATTTTTACACGTGTGTCGGACAATATTTTTTGATTCTATGTGTGTAAAATAGCATTTTACACATTTTCGAAAATGCGTAAAAGATATTTTACGCACACGTAAATCAAAAAATACTATTGCCATTTGTTTTTAATTTTCTTTCAGTTTTTACAATTTAAAAAATTAAAAAATTTTATCATAGCATTATTCTGAAATAGCCGTAACATAAACACCCGTATTCCTATTTTTACATTTACTCCATTTCTCCTTACATTTTTATACATCGGATTACCGTCACTATCCAAGTTATTTATTACTCGTTTATCAATAAATTCCTTTTTATCATACTCATTGATGTATAAAAAATCACTCGTGCTCGCTGACCACTCTACCAACTCATTTACAGTACATAGACGGTGAATCAACCCATGAGTTCAGCTCAGCGGCTGACTTGCATGCCCTATCTGCGTTGTATAATAATGGCGAGAATCAGATTTTAGCTAAGGTGCAAGAACCAGTGAATCCGTCAACACAGATACAATGGGCTCAGACCTCACACTCTACGAAAGAGTGACTAGTTCGGGATGCAGCTGGAGTGAGTGGGAGTGAACGCTTGAGAGTGGGCTTCTTAAATGCAACGTCACTTAGCAAGCACATGGAAATGTTTCGACAATTTCTTGCAGATTCTCGTCCTATGTATCACCTGTTCG
>JAPYZB010015710.1:0-10073 GCA_030522745.1 Eupelmus kiefferi | reverse complement strand
TCAATCTACATCACTTTTAAATATCATCAAAATTTTGTTAATCAATTAAAATGATTTAAAAGTTGTTGGATTATTTGAGTAGATGCAATGTCTATTATAAAATGTCTATTATATTGATATAATGGTTGAATTTTTTATTATTGTATGATATTTTGGAAAAAAAATTATTATAGCGAAAAATAATTCAGTTCTGAAAGGGTTTAAACAACACCCATTCAAAAATCTACAAAATAACATCCTCCAATTCTTTCAAAACTAACGAGCCACCGAAAAACTTTAACGCGCGCTCGGCCCACCTCCAACCAACTACAAATCCCCCAGCGAGCGGATAATGAACCTTGGCGAAGCTCTCACGCAAGAGCTTTCACAATCGAGAAACTGCGCGCGCGCGCCTCGGGATCGTGTCCATACAAACGAGCGCGCGAGCGCCTCGCTATATACATACACACAGCTCCGATCGCGCGCCCGCTGACCCGCAATCTGCTGCGCCGCTCTGCTACGAAGTTCCGTTATTGGTTTACGGCCGACTCCGCTATCTACCTAGCCCACCCACTCCCTCTCTGTCTTTTGGTCCGCGGCCTTTTATTAAATTTGCCTGCGCGTAGGACCTCCCAGGGAGGTATATATAGTATGCGGCCTTTGCGCGGGGAGCCTGTGACGAAATGATTTGCGGACTGCGGTGTAGTTGAGAGCCGAGTTGATTACAGCGGCGCTGCGGTCGCTGTGCGTTCTTCAGGCCGGATATTTCGCTTCAGAGTGCTCCGAGGTGCGATGCGATTTGGGGGTTTCAAAAGTTTAAGGGCCCAGGACGAGTTTGCGCGGAGGTGAGAGTTTCCCCGCGGTTTCTGAGTTTTTCGGTTTTAATCGAGTGGGCCGTGATTTGTGTGTGTGTGATAATTAATTGATGAAACTTAATTAGTAATCACAGAGCTATTTAATTTTCTAGTAGGAGATTTTTAAGAACAAAATGAATTTTATAAGAAAGAAAAATAAAAGAGGTATACGCTCAGTTACAATTCTATCTGCCGCAATAATATTTTGAATTTTGTCGGGGTAAAGTTATAGGAAGACATGACGTGACTAACATTGCCACAACAAAATTACAAAAATTCAAATGAAATTTAGGCAAATTGAATTGTTACAGACTGTACTTTAAGACAAATCTCACTAAATAATCTTCCACTGATTTATCAAACTGCAGAAATCTCACTTACTACATTCAAAACTACTAATCTCCTCGACTCTCACTGTTCACCCTCATTCGCAATTCTTCCTTCGCCCAGAGCAACCCAACAAATTCTCTTAACGCTCAAATAATTATCCTCAATCTCCATTAGCCCAACGCAATCTAATATCCCGTGCTTAAGCCCCGCCAAGCTAATCCTTTACACCCGTAGCCGCGCGAAAATCACAGCCATAACGATATACTCCAAGCCTGTAACAACTACCCAGAAAAAAAATCTCTGACCGGCCAACACTCCATAAAACGACTCCTGCGCTCGCGCCAATAACGAAGATCAGCCAGGCGATTAGATTCCTCCCTGCCTCGCCTCTCCTTCTTGCCAGGGCTTTTACTTAATTGTCCAAGCGCGTGCGCAGCGCCTGGCCCGTTAACTTTAATCGGTGAGCGAGCGCATAACCATCGCGCTGGCTGCGTTATTTCAGTTGCCGAGGAGATTGCGCGGAGAAACCGCGACGGCCCAAGAATTTTCCGGAGTAAGGCGTAGCGCGAAATGGATTTGTATAATTTCGGCGTTTGCCGGCAAAAACGGGGGGTTACGGTTATTGTGTTTGCAGTCGGTGGGTGCTTTTTTTTGTTTGTTTTACCTCTTGAGTGTTGCTGGGAGTGCGTGTATTATTTGTGGGTCGGTAGGGTTCGAAGGTCTTTTTAGATGCTGATTTTAGATTCGCGCTGGGGATCGAGATTTGAATTGTAGATCGGGAGGTGTAATGCGATGGGTATGTTTGGAGAGATTGGACTGGGTAGAGCAATTTGATAATCTTTTGTAGAATTTAGTCAAGGGAAGAATTAAAGTGCATATACTGCTCTGGAAGCAGCCTTTGAGGTGTACTACTTTTGAGTCGCTCTGCGTGACTGAGCTCGTTCGGTCTTTTAATAATAGGCTGATAACTGCTTGATAGGGTGCCACTTATTGTTTTATGGTTAAATTTTATTGCTTTCACCAAATTTGGATTTAAATTAAGATTTATGACGTCGTATAGTTTTAGTCAAAAATCAACTGGAACCCGAATAGAAAATTAATTAGTTTTGCCTAACCATTTAAATTTGGTTAGGCCAACTCAGATCTAATTGAGAATTATAAAATAGCCAAGATTATATTAATAATTAGGCAATTAGATTCTGACCCTTATAGATCATTGAGAATCAAAAATTCAAAAAGAGACCAAAAACTTTCTAAAATTTTCATACACAAAAAATATAAACTTTCTGGAAAAAAAACAATCTAAACTATAAAAAAGCAAAATCAAATTTGCAGTTTTAGAAACAACGTTGGTAATGATTATTGATGAAGAGAAACGAAGTATCAATAAATAAAACGGATAAAGCGCTTTAATTTGCCTTTCTCGTACAGCCCACGAAGTTAATGTCTACATATTACCATTTTTATTAGTGTCACCCTTTTCTCTCGCTTTTTATTAGAGCAATCTTTTACACGCACCAACAATAAAGTCAAGAGGGCTATATTTACACTTTTTACAGTCCTTTAATTAGAAAAGTAATAAATGTTTTATCAAAGTATTGTTAACTTTATTCTAATCTACATTTATTAATTAATGAATCACTAAATAAAGCGCATAAAACGCTTTTATTATTTAATAAACCAAAATTCTGAGGAGAGTGAATTTCCAGAATAAACAATTTCCGGATATTTTATAATATGGACTTAAAATATTTATCACCTCTATAAAATTAACTTAGTCTAATACACGCTCAAAAATTAACTTATAAAGTTAATAATTCAAAGATCAGTAAAATATTTATCAGCTCGTTCACTCATTCCAAAATGCTAAATGTTCGCGCAAAATCGAATATAGTGAAATTTTGAATAATTACTGCACTATATTGCGGTCTCTATTTTTCTCGACAGTTCATCAAAGTATTTAAAGTCAAATTTGATTTACGTATTCTTCACACATGCAGCCGTTCTATAAAATTGTTCGATAATAGGTTCAACAAATCCGATTTGTTTTTTCTAAACGATATTGTTGGCTTCATTAAATTTTTTACCAACTGTTAATCCTCACCATTTTCCAAACAGACATGTTCAGCATTTACAAAAATCGTACACCGAAAAATCGTTAACCCTGTCAAACTGCCGCCGCGCCAGACTCTCGGCGCCTTGGAAAATCGGACAATCGGCCCAGCTCCAAGGAACAGGACCGCTTGTCCTGAGGAAAGTCGACTTTTCACTCTGACCGAAAAATCTCGGGAGACTAGGCGCGCCGAGCGTTAAATCGTCGAACGCGTGCTTCTTCCCTTTAAGGCCTCTCAGAGATTCATTGAATCGAGCGCCCCCGGAGAAAAGGCTTCGATTTTTCTCCTTCGACGGGGCCGAGCTCCCTTTTTCACGCTCCGCCGAGAGAGGAGCGAGCGCAGCCATGCTTTCGTCGCTTTCGCTTTTGCTGAGTGACTGTTTTTCGTCGTCGCGAATGAGAGAGAGAGAGAGAGAGAGAGAGAGAGAGAGAGAGAGAGAGAGTTTTCACTCGGTTTCACGATGCTTGTCGCGATGCTGTCGGCTTTAAATTTTGACGCGGGTCGTGATCTTCCTATCTTTTTTGTAGTTGAAAAGCTCAGTCTCGATATTTTGTTTAAAGTCAAATTGTAGAACTATTTTATCAACTTTGTAATGATTAATTAAATTACTTAGAATAAAAATTATAAGATTTTAAACAAAAATTAACAAATAATTGTTCCGAAATATTTTCATTAAATTTTCAAATTACTTTTGTTACACAGTATAAAACAATGTATTTGCAAGTTTATAAGGAATGCTGCGAAGAAGCCAAAGAGATATAGTTTTAAGAACTTTATTGCAGGAAACACTTGGCATGAAACACTGTGTGAACCGAAGTTTCTTATAATTTTACTTGTCTGAAAAATACTTTATAACATAACTTTCCTTTCTTTCAAGACCAGGAAAGAATTTAGAACATTTGTTTCGAGCAAGAACAAGAAAAACAACTAAATTTACCGTTTCAAAGAACTTTTATTCTCTTGTAGTTAACGAAACTTATTCACCGAGTACACAATCAGGTAAAGATATTTCTTCTAAAATAACTGTTTTAAAAATGAAAAAAGAAGAGTTTTGATGTTCCATCGATGTAAGCAACAAAAATAATAAAAATACAATTAAATTTATCTCAATACTTCTCCGTAGAAATCAAATTCAAAAGTATCCGTACTTTGCAATAATTTAAATTCAATCTACAAATGCTTCAATGCTGCACCGAGCAAACACGGTTAAAATTAAAGCCACAATCCAGCGTTCGCCCATCCGTTTTTCTTCAAGCTGAGCTAAGACAAACAATATCGAGCAAGAAAACTTTGACTGAAAAGAGGTACACGCAAGTACCCGCGAGGTAAAATCCAATCGCTTCCCGCTTCGAGGAGTAAAATCCAATCGCTTCCCGCTTCGAGGAACCGAACGACAGATTACATTTTGCCAATATTACGTTGCGACTTTTTCTTCCTCAAACACGAGAAAAAAATCTCGCCCACGCCATTCTGTCGCAGAGTATTTTCATAAGGCTCGATTTTTCCGTCTACTCGGTTCGAGAGGTCAAATAGCGCACGCGCGCGCACGAACAGTTTTAATTGTGTTTGCGTACAAGCGAAGCGCACCTTAATTGGCTTCTCCGCAAACATGCAGTGGCAGATCGTGTATTGACTTTTAGAAAAGTGCGCAAATGCGAGGTTTGATGTGATGGTGACACCAGCGCGCTTCGATTTTTTTCAGCTTAAACATGTTTATTTTGACTAAAATAGTTTTTCTGGAGACATTAACGATTTGAGCTCTTGTATTCGTTTCTATTATTATATTATTTATGAACTTTGGTGAATTGCGTCACTTTCACATATCATTTGTTTATTATTATTAATTATTAACGATTTGAATGGGTACAAACGCCATTTATATATTTAATAGATTATTATGTAGTAAAGAACAATTGAATTAAGTTAATTTTTTAAGAAGATTTCCTTACAAATTTTTATGAGAAATTTCAGAGCGTTTTTATTTCAAATTTTTAACTGAGATATTTTCAAGACACATTATTTTTCTTTGCAAGAAATGAATGAATTAGTTCTGTATTGAAAACGTCAATGTGTATAAGTTGAAAGTTTTTAAATAATTTATATGCATTTCTAAACTTCCTCTTCAGATTTCAGGAAGCTATAAATCGTCACAACTTAACGAAGGCCATTTTTTACGAAAATATAAGTCAAATGTACTTGTCGCGCAACATTCTCCGACACAGAAAGTCTTGAAAAAGTAAGAGTTTCGTATTCTTCTCTAGAAAGCATAATGCCAAAAATACTTGAGAAAGTAGCAAACTTGATGCGCTTTGCTTTTAAGTTTTCATGGCGCGCGACCTGTGAGTCACCAAGGCGAGCGAGGGAAGAAAAGAAAACTGACAGCAGAGGCAAGGTATGAGGTTGTCTCGAAACGTATAATTCCTTTTTTAGGTAAGTTTGAAGATTATTATACAAATTTTATAAAATTTTATAAAATAAATCGTTGGTAATGTTTTAATTGTAGAAATTTTGCTAATAAAAATATTACTTTTTATCTTTTTCAATAATTTTAGTAAAAATTATTAGTAAAAAAAATTTAATATAAATTTAGGTTTACTATCTCTAAAAAATAAAAAAAAAATGAAAACAATCAGAATTGCTTTTTCTATTCCTTTTTGAAAATAAGTATTTATAGCTTCTTATTCTCATAGCAAAACGTTACAAAAATTAATAAGCAAGTTAGTTAATGATAATTGTATTAAATAATCAACATTTCCCCATTGCTCTGCAATCTACGTTCCTGAAATCACCTTCATTAGTAACTGAATTTTCAATTCCCCGTGAGAACGACTCTCCGCGTTCCTAGTCACAAAATCGAAGCTAGCTTGACAGTGAATTCTGTGATCGAGCGCTCAGATTCGTCCGTTGGGAGAGACATCTTTTAGACGATGATGCCGATAATAATCAACCTTGCTGATGAAAACGTCAATGATAAGGCATTGCGGGACGATGTTGTGCTTATTAACTTTGTGCGAGCTTAAAATTACTCGACTGGTTTGTGTTGAGTACTCGATACTATATCAGATCTTTTATATTTATTGTAGATAATGCGGCTATTTATCGTGAGGGTTTGGTTGCGTGCGAATGTTATTGCATTTTGAAGCTACGAGAGAGTTGTAATTGGCACAAAGTTATGGTCGCCTTGGTTCAGCAATGATTTAAGGTGATTCATTGGAAACTAGATTTTTTGAGCGAAGTAAGACGAGTTTTAAAGAAATTTACTTGATTTGAAATTGAAGATAAATACCAATTTTTTAATTACTGTAATTTTAGATTTCTTGAACTTGCATTTAAATAGAGTACTGATTATATCTAACATTGATAAACTTTAATTTATCTTAATTTTTAAAATATTGTTAGAATTACCTGTATCTTTTTATCGAACTCATTGTGTCCAAAGGTGTACTCGTAATTACTGCCTTCGATGATTTTTGCATTGTTGATATATATTTCCTCGTAACCCTTCGGCCCATGCTTTCTCGTTACCCACAACGGCGGATTTCCATCTAACTCGGATGTTAGCGACTGTCCGAAATTCTCCGTCTTCAAAGGCTGGTTCGCTGCAAATAGGCAATAAGTTAAAATTTTAAATAGCTTAATGGAAAGCTTTCAAACAAAATTTATAATTGCATTATTTGTAAAAATTGTTTCCTTAAAAATGTTTTATTGTTTTATCATAAAAGTATAAATAGAATGTATCTAAAAGATTACGTCGTAAAATATATAAACCATAATCTTATCGGTGTAATAGTATATTATTTCCCATAAACTTAGGGATATAATTACGATTTGCAAGAAAAATAAGGTACACTGGAGCCGAACATATTCGTGTGGAATGTTTTGAATTTTTTAAAAATTTGCCGTGGTGTTTGACGAACTATCTTGGAGGTTAGATCAGTCAGATTATCAGATTGACCTAACCACTGCGATAGTCCATCAAAAACCACGGCAAAATGAAAAAAAATTCAAAACTTTCCACGCGAATATGTTCGGCTCGAGTGTACGTGCTGCCCATTTCAGTGCCATAGATATGACAGTTAAATTGAGAATAAAATAATTTATATATAAAATTAAATTTTCTGTTAAGGTGAATTAATTTGCCAGTAGTCAATATCGACGTATAGTCAGACAAGCTAATAAATAACATGTTAAGTTACACCAGTTTGAACAATTTTTTTATTAATAACAATTCTTTGTACAATTACTTCAATGCGGTCCCGTTATACAAAGTAAAACTTTTACCTCAATCACAAGACAAAAGCCATAAAACCAGAACCCGCTAAAAAGAAACTGGAAAAGACACGCGTAACACAAGTTGTCCAAGAAATATTCTCGCGCTCCGTTAAGTGCAGCGACTAGACGCAGACTCCACCAAAGTCCACGTCCATCGCCAAAAGCTACGTAAAATAAAAGCCAGGAAACGACTAAAAGGCAAGAGATCCAGTCGGAGTAAAGTCTGAACAGCGTCTAACCTCGAGAGAGCAAAAGCAAAAGGTATTATAGCATTCCATTCTACTCTCCTTTATTATCCCGTTTGCATCATGCAAGGACAATACGCGCTCATTAAACTCCGGCAGATCGGCGTATTCTCGGCGCGTCTTCAAGATGTAGCTGCGGTAGGAAGAACGAAGTTTCGCGGGATGCTTAGTCAGCTCGTAGATGAATGTTTTGAATTGCTAATCGGAGGATCGAGTTATCTTAGATTACTTAGACTACATACATTCGGCAAGGCGATGTAAGATTAATCGCTACTCAACTCGTTACCTAAAAGCGCTAAATTACGTTTAGTCTATACAGATGAAATCCCAATTGAAGCGTTAAACATTATTCCTCCGATCCTTTTCGCAACGTTCGACAATATCAATCCCACCTAATCGAAAACAAACTGTTTAACCGAATCCCCCTCCTGTCAAACTTGAGAGCCATCCTTCTTACCTCGCACTGTATACTTCATCCAACAGAGTCAGGCGATAAGCGTCCCGTTAAAACGTAGCTCTATGCGAACTTATACGAAAAGCAGACGCGGGCGCGAAAAAATCCCATCTGGCTAAAAGCCGAGCGCGAGCGATAAGGTGGCTCCCTTTCTTGAGCGCTCGCGCCGAGGCGGACCCGGCGCTGATAAACGTATGTTAATATCGATTCTCATGTGAGGGAGTTGAATGGGCTTTTCGCATTTTTGGCCTGGGAGAGTTTTAAAGGCAGCGAGTTTGGCCGAGCGCGATAATGGCTGTTATGAATTTTTTATGCGACCTGGGTTTTTGAGAAGGGAAGTTGTAGATATATGAGGACATTGTTGGTGGGGTTGTGCTATGCTCAAGTTCAAAATTTTTGATGTTTTATGAAGCCTTGGTATACTGAAATTGTCTGCGTTAAAGACTGTTGTCTTGTGAAACAAAGTAGAATTCTAGTTGAATGTACATTTTTTTTTTGTTTGAAGAATCTTGTTTTCAACTGAAAATACTTTTTCGTCAAAAATAATTCTGTATGAAACTACTGAATTACTATTATATAAATGTTGAATATACAAATATTTATCATCTAATGCCGGGATATGAAAGACATATTTTGGCTGGCGTTCTACATTAGATAAAAATTCTTAGTGAGTTTAAAGATTTTCACTTGATTTAATTAAAGATCTTTCCATAGCGAAGGAATTCAAAGGAAGAGGATTACTCTCTGAAAGCAAGTGTATATTTTACATTCAAAAGTCAACTCGATTTCTTTTTATCAATAAATTTTTGATAGTATATGCTAGAAACATTCCATTTTGATACTACTATAAGTTCTGGTTACCACAAATACGCTGCACTATTGCATCAATCATAATAATTGTTAGCCGAGAGTCAGTGAAATTCCTAAATTCTCTAAAGTACTCCTCGTTGTTAAAAAGAATCTGATTTTATTTTTCGCTACCTGAATAAAAACAAAATGACGAGCAAAATCTCGGTTTATTCTCGGCTACGGAAGAAACAAAAGGCAAGCGAGAAAACGAGCAGAATTGTAAAGTTTTACGGTCGGGCGTTTTTGCATGCGAACGAGCGCTCGTTTGATGGACGGAAGTTTTGGCAAGAGATAAGCGCGAAATAAAAGAAATTCGAGGAAGCCGCGCGAGACTTCGTCTACCTCGAGACGTTCCTCATCGACTTTTCTCATTTGCGCTATTTCGTAAATCCCGGAAGTGTATTCTATGTTTGTAGCAGATGTGCTACATGCAGTGATTAAAATTTAAATGAAAATTTTTAGAGTAGTACAGAAGTGATTAGAAGTGATTCGTACGACAATAAGTGCGATGAGGCGTGTTCATCAATGGAGATATTTTGTGAATTTATTTTTGTATTTTAAAAAAGCTATGATACCATCTTACAAGTATATCATATCAATAATTTTTATATAAAATATTAAAACCAAGTATACTTTAAGTGAAAAATAAAATATAAAATTAGATATTTATTTTACATTATCGAAAACTTTGTTTGAAATTTTCTAATTATTAATGTTTCCGAAAATTATTGATTTTTATGTTTTCTTCAAAAACTGATAGTCTAAATAAGATTGTTAAACATAAAACGATAATTTAATCTTCTGAAACTCACGACAGCGTTACGTCAAATTGCCTCTGCTACTGACTTTCGCATCTTAACGAAAGTTAAAAAGTTACGGCTGGAATTTTATTGATTTTCTCATCAGCTGTTTTTGAGACTGCTTAAGTGAACAAGACGTCAAGGTAAGTCAAGAGTAAACCCATTGTATCAAATTT
>JAPYZB010015658.1:0-10429 GCA_030522745.1 Eupelmus kiefferi | reverse complement strand
CGTCACCAACGTATATTTTATGTATTTTATAGTTAATTCTGTAATTGGGCATTTTTGCCCGTTGATATTTTCAAATAAATAAATAAATAAATAAATAAAATTCCAATGATAGATCTAAAGTATCGAACATGAAAAACTGACAGCTCCAAATCCACACAACCAACGTGCCCAATGCACTCATTCAAAGATTTTTCAAATGTGCAGCAGTTTTTTACATTGGTGCAGGTACCCATTCTTTTTTCAAGAAGACCATAAGAAAGTGTTACGTGTCCATTGTCCTGGCTGTACAGATTCTTAGCAACCACATGTAGGTGATCTTGTTATTTCACGTGATGCCTACTGTCCACTCCAAAAGACACATGCGATATTTTCCTGACAACATCTGTCTCTCTGTAAATATACTGTTCCTTCACCATTTTTAAAAACTTGATGCACCGTTAACGCGAATAAATCTAACCTGATGTTTCAATTCTCGGTATTCTATTTATATTTTTTCATTAACAGTTAATATTTTTGCTAGGAAAAACAATGCATTCTGAAAAGCAACGTAGTGTATCGCTTTCTCCATCGCTATCTCGACCAACGCGCATACCTATACATATGATCCGACGATACTAATCTTACCTTACACATAACTTTTGGTCTTACGAAAAATTATTCACGCGTTCTATACCTGTATATATGCACTGACGATCTTGCGATCTGACGAATCTAAAAAGGAAAATAGTAAAAGCGTCTGCTACGCATCCAAAAACTTACTTTACAGAAAATTTTTTGGTTAAATCGCGATAAATGTTTTTGAAAAGAACATGTAAACGTACTAGAAATATATATCAAGAAAAATATTGGAAAAATTCTAGCTAAATAAAAAAATTTTTTCAATTTGGAGGCTAGAATTGCCAAACTAGCTGTATATAATAGCGGTAGCGCCAGTGATCGCTTCGCCTACTTGCCATCAAAGCGCTGCCGCGCCTTTTAATTCTAGTACTTAGGTATACAAGAATGACAGTTACAAAACTGGTGGCGCGCCCATGCCGCAAGAGTAGGTTCGCGGAAAAACTCCGTCCGCGAAGTAAAAGCGCTCGCGAAAGTGAGAGAGACAGGCGACTCTGTCTCACTCTCGCTAATACACTTTCCGCGCGCGGCGTCCTTCTCTCTCACACACACACGCACACAGCGCACCGCGCTCGGTATAGCACTGGTTACTGCAGCCGCTCTGCAGGCAGTGCACGCGTCACTCACTCACACACACAACGAGACAATAGACATTTTAGCTGCGACCCTCCACCACTGTGAAGGGAATCTGCGCATAAACGATCGCGATGCGTCAAAGGTAGACGGCCGTGTGTCCGTACACACGTATACCAGAGACACTCCAAAAAGCCGGCCGGACTTACCTCGTGTAATACGAGTCGTCGCGGGGATTCAGCTGTCGGAATAAACTCCTTGGACCCTCGGGAAAAGATCGTTGGCAGCTCTCCTCGGAGGCCTTCGGCTCGGCTCAGCTATCTCCGTGTGACCGGTATGACCGTCAGAGAGGAGAGCACTCAGCAGCGCTCGCGCGTCAACGTCGCGTACGCGAGACTCGGCGCGCGCATTCACGTCGGCCCTCTCGTGAGTATCGAGCGGAGCGAAAATAGTTCAAATTCAAATTCGCGTTCCGTCACACCCCCCCACCCGACGCAACGTATTCTCCAAGAATATGGGGCTCGATACCTACGAAGAAGAGAACGCGACTCTTCGACGGACCATGGTATCGCTGCTGAAAATAAAAGAGGACAAAAGATCTGTAAATAACCTAGAATTTGAATAGCAACCATGCGTTTGGTATTCAAAAATACAATACGCTTTATTGGACATCACAGACATTTATCACAGATAATATAATAATCCAAAGTGGAGTCAGCCCCTGCCAGTCTCCAAGGGCTCCTGCCACACCGACAGGAGCCCCTGCCAGTCTCCAAGGGCTCCTGCCACACCGACAGGGAGCTGGTCCTAGTCCTCTTCAGAGGAAGCCGACCCTCAGACCCTACTTGCGTCGGCGGAACCAGGGGTCAGAGGGATCATGACGCTACCAATCGGGGCAGCGGTATTGATCCGCCACACCAGGTCGGCCGCACATGTAGCATCGCCTGCACGATGGTCCGTCCATGGAAACTATAGCGGCCCCTGCCACCGTAGGTCGCGCTCCACTAACCGGGGGCGCGGTTATTGCGACTGCCGAAGCCGCCATGGCCCTGGCCTTCTTAGCCTCTTCTTCAGCGGCAGCCAGACGCAACTTCACTTTCAGCGACTCCTAGCTCGCAGTGTGGAGGCACTGGCAGACGACCTCCTCTTTTTTGCGGGCCTCTTTTTCGGCCTTGGCAGCGGTACGTACGTCGCGCTCAGCGGCCCTCACTCGCCGCTGGACTTCCACCTTTGGAGCCCAGAAGGAAGAATCCTCCCGGGCCCATCGGTGGCTGGCGTTAAATTTATCCCACGCCAGAAAAGCCTTCTCTTCAGCGGCCTTGGCCGCCCTGAAACTCCGGCAGAATTACCGAAGGAGCTCTTCCACCTGTTCCCACTCAGCGCCAGCCGATAATTCGGTTGGAGTAGGTGGAGAGTCCTCTAGGCCTTCTTCAGCATCTTCGCTGGCTGGCTTCTCCACGACCGGGGTCGGTAGCCCATTCAGCCTGCGGAGGATGGGGCAGACGAAGGAGTGGCCTCTGTTCCCTTAGAGGTTTCTTCTTTAACCTCCTCTCCCTCGACTGGGTGCAGCAGCTTAACCAACGCTGCAACCAGGACCGCCTGCAAAACTTCAGCAGGCACTCCAGTGTTCTCCATCTGAAACAGAATGAAGGGGCGGGTTTCCACTCTGTCCAGGTGGCCGCTACTCGGCTCCGTTAGCCGTCGCTCGCGTATGCCGGGGTAAAACGTCACCACTATCCATCGGTGCAAACCTCTTTGTCGATCCTTTAGGCCTTCCCCTCGGTCGGCTGGGGACAACCGTGATGGTCGGCTGAGGATCAGATCGAGGTTGTCAAACGACGGTTACGGTATTTTTCCGGGGACGGCCCCGTTTCCGCGGGACAACGCTCGCCTGAGCCCTCGCAGGAGCTATCGCACACTCGTCGTCTGCGTCATCAACCTTCGCAGAGGCCTTGGCGTCGCCACCGGTTTCTTTCGCGTTCGAAATAAAAGGCGGGTCGCGCATCGCCTCATCTGCTTCCCTCGGTGATTGCAGTTCCTCATCATCCATAATTGCAACATCATCCCGGACTACTTCGTCCTCGGAATTTCCGCCAGAGATATACGGCTTTAGATGGCTGACATGTATCGCGTCATCCATCTGTCCGTCGACGCTTAGAAGAGTATGTGTGTTGCTACTGGGCTTCTTTACAATCACATGAGGCCCAGAGAACTTCGGCGCTAGCTTGGCAGAGATGCCTTGTGCTGCCGAAGATAGAACTCTGTTTTTCCTCCAGACTAAGTCGCCGACAGAGAACGTCACATCCCTTCTTCTGGCGTTATAATACGCTGCTTGTCGCTCCTTTTCTTCTTCTGAACGAGAAGCTGCGGCCTCCTGGAGGGGCCTTGGGCCTTGGAGCTTGCGGGCCCAAGATTCGGCTGCCTTTCTTTCTTCTGCATTATTGGCAGCTCTGTCTTGTCGGCGCCTCTCACCTCCAGGAGGGACGGGCTGACGACCATAAATTAGCACAGCTGGTGTCAGCCGGGTGGCACTATGTATCGTGTTGTTAAGTAAGAAGCACAACTTCGGTAACTTCTTATCCAACGTTCGGTGGTTTTCCTCAACGAACGCTACAATCCTGGTCATTAATGTCCTATTTACACGTTCT
Source organism: Eupelmus kiefferi (assembly GCA_030522745.1). Classification (NCBI taxonomy): domain Eukaryota; kingdom Metazoa; phylum Arthropoda; class Insecta; order Hymenoptera; family Eupelmidae; genus Eupelmus; species Eupelmus kiefferi. The sequence goes on along the minus strand of JAPYZB010015658.1, from coordinate 6,593 downwards.
ACAGGATTGGCTTGTGGATGATATGGCGGAGTGGTGGAATGATGGATCACAGCTTCTTCCAGATACTTATCCACAACCTGGTTCTTAAACTCCAGACCGTTGTCTGTGAGGAAAACCTCTGGCGCTCCAAATCGGAGAACAATCCTTTCTTTAAACTCCTTCAGGATCGCACTGGCAATAACTCTGCGTAACGGGACACACTCAACCCACCTGGTGAAGATGTCTTGAAATACTAATACTTATTCAAATCCACGGAGACTCTTTATCATGGGTCCCGTTATGTCTGCAGCTACCTCCTGCCAGGGTTACTCAATCGTGCGTTTCCCCATTAATCCGGATGGAGGACGTCGCTCGACTTTGCACTGCTGGCATATCGAACAGGATCGCACGTAGTCTTTTACAGACTTAAAAAACCTCGGCCAATAATACAGGCAGGCTACTCTGTCGTAGGTCTTTTCTCTACCTATATGTCCTGCAGTAGGACTGTCATGGCACTCCTGCAGGATCTTTCGGCCATGCTTCGCAGGAACAACGAGTTTCCATGCATTGTCATCACCTACAGATGCTTCCAGGAGCTCGTTGGGTCGGTACATGTACAGCCGTCCTCTCACATATTTCCAGCGTGGGTATTCATATAGACGGTCCAACACTCTCCGCAGCCATTGCTCGTACCACTCATCCTTTGTATTCTCAGCCCAAGAGATGGCCCCTATATTAAGCTTTCCCGTCAGGCACGTGGTGTAATGCTCCTTTGCGTTGTTATACCTCGTAATCGTGATCTTGTAGCTCCAGAGCCCGTCCAGCCAATCTTCCTGTGAGACTCTGGAGACTGCGAAGCCACCGTAGGCTAGAGTGACCGGTGACCACCTTGAAATAATAGCCCTCTATATATAACTGGAACTTTTTTATCGCCCAAATGACAGCCAAACACTCTCGCTCTATGACACTGTAATTTCTCTCAGCTTGTATCAAAGTGCGGCTGGCAAACTCCAATACACGCTCTTCTCCCTCAATTTCTTGGAAAAGGACGGCTCCTATACCAGTATCACTAGCATCGGTATGGAGCACGAACTGCGTCTCACAATCTAGCCTTGCCAGGATTGGAGCTGAGGCGACAAGCGCCTTCACAGCTTCGAAAGCTGCTTGCTGCTCTTCGGTCCATTCATACTTACGGCCTTTGCGCGTAAGGACTATAAGAGGTTCAGCAACCGTAGCTAGGTTGCTGAGAAACTTCCGGTACCACGAAGCCTTCCCCAAGAAACAGCGAAGCTGCTTTAAATTTCGTGGCGCAGGAAATTCTATCACTGGCTTCACTTTCACCGGGTCTGGGCAAAAACCGTTTCTGTTGACCAAAACCTCGAGGTATCGCACCTCAGTGCGACCAAACACACTCTTCTCGCGGTTAAAGGTTAAACCTGCCTCTTTGACACGCTTCAGCACGTGCCCCAGCCTTTTGACCTGTTCTTTGAATGTCTTCGTTACGATGATAATGTCATCTAAGTAGCTGAAGGCGTAAGGTTCCATCTCTATTCCAATCACGGTATCAATTAATCGCTGGAAAGTCGTTTCAGCGAAAGACAAGCCGTATGGCATCCTCGTAAATTAGAATAGGCCCATTCCCGGGACGGTGAATGCGGACATCGGTCTCGAATCCACGTTCAACGGGATCTGGTGATACGCTTAACTCAGATCCAGCGTTGAGATGAACATACCATTCTGTATTTTACGTAGAATTGAGTCCATGTTTGGCAGTGGTTAGGCGTCTGCCCTCGACACTGTATTCACCTTCCGGTAGTCAACGCAGAAACGGAACTTGCTGTTGGCCTTTCGCACCATGACTACCGGACTCGACCATCCACTAGCCGAGGGTTCAATAGTCCCTGTCTCGAGCATCTCTCTTACTTGCGCGTCCATTTCCTCCTCGCGTTTCTTCGAGACAGGATAGCATTTCTGCTTGACTGGAGTGGCACCCAACACGTCTATCGCGTGTTCGATCCACGTGGTGCACCTCAGGGAAGGATCTTCTTTTCCGAAGATCCGCTCGATCACACCGAGCAAGACACTGCGTTGGTCCTCGGAAACATCCTCTATGCTGATGGAAGCCTGGTGCGCGCTATCTTTCAGACTACCGCCGGCTAATTCGAGGTTGACATAAGTTTTCGTGGCACTGACGAATATACGATCGTTGATCGGGTCATGCATAGCCCTGAATGCCCTAATGGTATTTGCTCCTAGGTAGCAATCTATATCATCGTCAGGGACAATCGCCACTCGAAAACACTTCTTTATGCCCTCTAACTCGAACGTTAGGTCGGCGTAGAGTGAGACAACCTTGGAGTGTCCCACGGGTAGCTTAGTTCGGCATCCATCACCCGGCGTCACTTTTACCCCGGCGGCTGAGGCAATTCGGAGTCCCATAGTTCCCATGACCGTATATGTGGCTCCTGTGTCGTAAAGGGCTCTCAACTAAAATCAAACGGTTTTGCAATCTCAACGGCCGCAATTTTCGGCTTTGCCCCTTTTCCTTCCTTATATGCCATCTCCGGCAGGAGGCACAACTTTGGAGAAGGAGAAGGCCGATATGTTCCGAGGCGTCCAATAACGCAGTCATACTGCGGCACTCTGCTCTACGGACCATTCTTTGAATCTCTGGCCGGAGATTCCTGTAAAGCAGGTCCAACTGCCGCTCGAGACTCATCGCAGGCTCTATCTGACGAATGATAGCAGTCAGGCACGTAAGATAGTCTCTGACTGGTTCCTCCTGTACCTACGTCCGCGTATTCGCCTCGTGCACAAGGCGCTGCTGGTGCCCACGGTTGGCCCAGAACCAGCTGCGGAACGTCCTGCAGAACTCCGACCACATTCTCCAGGAGTTTTTATGATTGCGGTACCACGTTGCCGCAACTCCTTAAAACAGCTCTGACAGAGAGGACAACATTTCTTTTTCTGTCAGTCTGGCGAGTCGTCTGCAGTCATCAACTCGGTTGAGGAAGAAGTCTACGCTCTGACCTCTTTCCCCCAGAAAATTGCACGCTCCATTTGCGCCCAATTTGTCCCACGTCTCTGCGGGACCCCAGGGGACTCAGCTGATCTGGTGATATAACAGGGGTTTGCGAGCTCTGCTCGGTCCCTCGGTCCTCTCGATAGGTCCAGGCTTTCTCTCGAAAGTCCTGACCTTGTGTTCCGAGGACCGGTTCTACTTTCGAGGGTCGGGAATGCTCCCGAAAGTCTTTCCCTCCCCAAGGCACCGCTAGGCCTCTCGTCGTGAGGTCTGGAGGTCTCGCTCCCGCTGCCTGTTGCCTGAATCTGGGGGAATGTGATTTTTTGAGTATTTGCTGGGAAAACATCACAGAGGTCCTGGAAAGTCACTTTGCTCTTCCCAGGATTTCCGCCAACCATTTCCTGGCTATTCGCCGGTGGGCGGAAGTTGCCTGCTTGCAGGTCGTCTAATCGATCGGTCAAGTTTGCCATCTGCCTTTGCATTGCCGTCATAAATGTGGCAAACTCGACTGGCACTCGGAACTCCTCTCCCCGTGTCGACTTCATGTGGATCCACTCGGATTGCGACTCATCCGAGTTTTCATGAGTCGACTCTTCTTGTTTCTTGGTCGACTCCTCTTCATTATTTGTCGACTCGTCGTGCTTTGTTTCGATGGGTTTCCTGGACGCTATGTCCTGTCTTGTCGCGTCCAGGAGGCCTAGTACTGCTTCGTCCGAGTGGACCACCTCGGGTGGATGCGGCTTACCATCTGAGGAGCTGGCCCAGGACACGTCCAATTCTCCCGACGAGATCCTGTCTATGAAGGTCCCACGCATGTTGACCCTTCTCACCCAGGCAGCATGCTCGTCTTCATCCGGATTCTTTAGGAAATCCTCGATGGTGTATTCGCCCAGCATCCACTTCGTCAGTCGGTCCATTTTGGCGCACCTCGTCCCTGACGGCTTCAGATCCAATGCCGATAGGTACCGGTTAAGGTCTTGCATCGTAGACCCCATTTACCAATTGTCGAGGCTATCGACCAACACGGGAGCAGGTGCTGCGTTCGCCATCTTTACACTGAAAAAAACTAATTTCCTTCGATGTTCCGGTATTGCGCGGTTTTTCTCCCTTAGTCTACTTACTAGAACACCGAAGGAAGCCTATCAGCACGCAGGGGACTCTTATGGTGTTTAGTGAAAACCACAAGCGTACAACTCCACGTTTTTTCCCGCGGTACCCTCATAACGCGCGTCAAAAACAAAAAAACACACTGCTTTAGTAGCAATCCCTCAAAATATACAAGCAGGATTCTGCTCTATTAGTACGTTGGAGTTGACGCCGCCCGTGTGCACTTCATACTAGTGTGCTAGTGAAACGGTTCTGATTTTAATCTTCGGCCCGGATCACGTACAAAGTGTTACCCGGACAATTAAAACAAAACGCGGTGTCACACTTCGTGCTACTGGGTAAAATTTTCTCTAGCATGGAGACTAAAACCAAGAGGAAAAAGTGACCGCGTTTTTGGCTGAGCTAAACGTTTATCCGGTAGGGGCGCTGGTGTCGCTAAAGTCCGTGGTGACGTCACGGTATACAGCTGATCATCAGCACATGCACAACTTTTTACTTTGAACTATATCATTTAAACGCTTTTTAATATTTTCTAGAAAAACTTAAAAAGTTGTGTCCACAAATCACTTATAACTTCTCGGAAAACAAGATATTGAGAGTTCAAATTAGAAAATTACATAGGGGCACGTCGGCAAATCAGAAGCCAACATTACCCACTCCGCCGGTAAACGCGATGCCTACTGACGCCAGCGCTGCCTAGTCGCCATTTTGACCGACTTTAGCGATATCAGCGCCACCCCTCGGTCAAGCGAATCCGGCCAAAATCGCGGACAGTTTCTGCAGCTCGTATTCATAGGCGTTTTCCCTCCTGGTTTTAGTCTCCATGTCCTCTAGTTTCACCCAGGGATAAATTCGCAAAAATTTTTTCTGCAAATTCATTGAGCAATTCACACACACTTGCACGCCCTCTACAGGCTTCTCCACAAAAAGTCCTGTAGGAATTGAGAGAGAAAGGATTTTCTGGTTCGTTTATTTTCTCGATGGACAAACGAGAAAAAACCGAGAAATCTACCTACACGAATGTTAACTATGGCGTTCTAACCGCAAAAAAACATTTATTCACTGTATAAATCGTGGGTCTACTCTCCGGTGGGCCCCTACTGCCTCTTTGCAAAACAAAAATCAAAAAAATCGAATTTTCCAAAATTCTCGCGTTTGATTCTCGAGATCTTTCGTTCGATATCCGAGGGTTTGGGTTCGAATCCGCCAGATACACATTCCAGAATACGATAACGTCAAAAAAAAATTTTTGGTCCCGCGTTCGATTCTTGCGCTCGAATTCCGAGACCTCGTTTGAGTCTCGGGCCTTGCATTCGATTCTCGCACTTTTTTTTTGCTTTTAGCGACGGAACGCAAGGAAATCACTTCCTGACACTCTCCCAACGCAAACTCATGTTAAGGGCGCCAGTTGTAACGGGGTGGAATTTATTACCCGTGTTCAACGAGTGGTACTTACTAACCACTCGGTAAATATTTGTCGACTGTGCCGGTACTCAGTATGCGCAGCTGGATCCTGCTGCGCTCGCGGTGGCAGCGGTATTTGGCGTTAGAAGGACAAGGTTCTAACTACGGAATCAAACGCGAACACGCAAATTTAATTTTAAAATACGAAGAGTAGTATATTCTAGTACTTAGGTATACAAGAATGACAGTTACAAAACTGGTGGCGCGCCCACGCCGCGAGAGTAGGTTCGCAGGAAAACTCCGTCCGCGAAGTAAAAACGCGCACGAAAGTGAGAGTGACTGGCGACTCTTTCTCACTCTCTCTAATACACTTTCCGCGCGCGGCGTCCTTCTCTCTCTCACACACACGCATATAGCGCAACGCGCTCGGTATAGCACTGGTAACTGCAGCCGCTCTGCAGGCAGTGCACGCGTTACTCACACACACACACACACACACACACACATAATGCGACGGTATATGTTTTAGCTGCGACCCTCCACCGCTGTGAAGGGGAGCTGCGCATAAACGATCGTGATGCGTCAAAGGTAAACGGCCGTGTGTCCGTACACACGTATACCAGAGACACTCCAAAAAGCCGGCCGGACTTACCTCGTGTAATACGAGTCGTCGCGGATATTTAGCTGCCGGAATAAACTCCTTGGACCCTCGGGAAACGATCGTCGGCAGCTGGGCTCGGGTCTCGTGTGTCGTATCTTGCAAAATTAATGCGAAAAACCTCTGGCTACACTTTTAGCGATTTCGCGCGCGCGTTAGCTATCGCCATATTATATTCTCTTCGCTCTCTCTCTCTCTCTCCTCGAAGGCCTTCAGCTCGACTCGGCTATCTCTGTGTGACCGGTATGACCATCAGAGAGGAGAGCACTCAGCAGCGCTTGCGCGTCAACGTCGCATACGCGAGACTCGGCGCGCGCGCTCTCGTGAGTATCGAGCGGCGCGAAAATAATTGAAATTCAAATTCGCGTTCCGTCACAATATATATATATATATATATAAATATATATCCCGATATTATATAGT
>JAPYZB010015652.1:0-11010 GCA_030522745.1 Eupelmus kiefferi | reverse complement strand
TTTAAAAACGAAACGTAGCAAAATAAAATTAAATAAATGTAACGAATTTGAATTAAACCTTTTATTATTGATAACATTACATTAAAATATATTTGAGCTCCAACACGTTGAATCGCAGAAATATAACTTAAAACTGTATTAATCATTCGCTTTATTAAATACACTAAATTGGAAGATTGTATAAGTAAAAATTAATAAAAATATTCAATGTAATAAACATTAAGTTTTATCCGATTGTAAACATTTGTACACTTTACAATCTTCAACACAACCCAAATCCGGATTTCCAAAATTAATCGAAATTGCACTTCGCATTCACCAAAAATGGCATTCCTTTAAACAAACGTCTGCTGGTCCATTTGTTCTGCACGGCTGCTTACTCACGCCGGTGTATACACACGCGAGAGTATGAATGATACATGGCATGTGGGAACCTGCGTGCGTGTGTATGCCGCTCGGCGGCGGCGCACTCACGGATGATTGCGTCACGGAAAGCAGAGCGAGGCTCTTTTCGTTATTTCGCTTCTCTTTTTTTCTCCCTCGTCCTCTTTCCTTTTTTTTCAGCTTGCTCACACACTGAAAGTTCGAGCGATGTCGGACAGGATAAGATGAAAAGAGGGGGTCTTTCTTACCTTGGCTCGTTGGGGTTCGCTAAATTAGTCGACGGTTAAAAGTTTATAATTAAGGATTATTACGAAGGATAAGGTTTCGCTTTCGTGACCCTTAGGCGGCGAAGGTAAGCGTCGTCACTTTATGAAGAACGACTTACATTTTTAAGGATTGCGTTGTCCAATTTTTTTTTTGAAATGGTCAGAATTATACTGTGGATTGAAGGTAATTTTTTCAACTATAAATGCGTGAGGAGAATAATTTTTTCAACTACAAATGCGTTTAGAGAATATACTTCTTACATTACTAGTGTTTGCTAAAAATTGTTTTAAAAATTTGCGAAAGTTTTTTAACTGCAGCAATATTATAAATAATTTGAAAATAATTCAATGTTTTTTTTATATCATGAGGAGAACAAGTACGAGTTACAAAAAAATTTCAATCAAATTATTGTATAATCATCCTCCTAGTCTGATTCTTAGAACAAACCTTATTAGAAAATCCCTATTAAAATAGTTTTGCGATGATCCCGAAAGCCTGTACACGTAACCATCGATTCTCGATTATCCGCAAATTGCAATAAGTAGAAAGCGCAGCCCGATGGCTTTTTCCTTAATTTTCAAAGCAGTGCGCTTGGGAAAAGGAGGGAAATCGGAGCTAGGGCTTAGGAACGAGAGCTGCGAATCCCCGGGGGTTTGACGTGCATCGCGCGCTCTCACGAAAAGCCAGAGGAATCGCTTTCGAGGTTTGCACGTTCAATGTGTATACGTATACAAGAAGGCACAGAGACGAGCGCGAGATCTCATCAGAGCGCCAACATTAAATTCCCCATTTCATTCGGCTCTTTCAATGCACTGTCGGTCTCTGTCGAACTGTGTGTCAACCTCTGGCATCGTACTACTCGTTCTAGACTTTTTCAAGCTGAAGTTATGTTGCGAAGTTATTCAAAAAACGGGATGTACGTTATTGTGAAATTGAAGTAGGATTGTAGAAATTTAACATTTATTTTAAACAGTACACTACGGAAATGCTTAATACTTAAATAAAAATAAAAATTCTTAATACCTAATAATTAAACAACTATCTTTTGTAAATAATGATCGTAAAAGCCTACCGTCCACAGTGCCGAAATGTAACTTCAGCACGCTGTTAACAATCCAGTGTAAATGAATAAATATTTCTTTAACAGAATTTTTTTATCAAAATCATCGTTTACTAAGACAACTGATTCAGTAAAAATAATAAATACGTATGATTAACCTATAATTATTTTTTTAATGAAAGCTTTTTTATGATCTAGTAGATGAATATTAACATATAAACCCGGAATATAAGTACAACTTTTGAAATCACTTATAATTTTTATATCGTGTAAAAAATATATAATAATTTAGATTTAAAATAAAATACTCATTCATTTTTTTAAATTATATACATATTAAAATAAGAGTTATTGAATAAGTGATATTTTCGTAAATTATACAGAAATTTTTCAGTAATTGAAGCATTTTGTAGTAAAATGGTTGCTATATTGCCTATTTTGTTTACTTTTGTATATGCTTTTACCACCTAATGTGTCAATTATAGATTAGTTTTATCTTATTAGATTGTTACGCTAAAAATTTTCTTATAATCTTGAAATAATAATAATTGATCAAACTACAATTTTAAGACTTCTATAGAAGACCGGAAATCCGACTACGTCGTCGAAGTCAAATATTTTATTACAAATTTACACTTGCTTAACCTAAATAGAATTTCCTTACTTCATAATTCGATTCTTGGCCACAACCAAATAATTAATAATACTCTTCCCTCTTCCTATAAGCAATTCGTATTTGAGTATATAAATAGTTTTAGATAATGAAGGTAAAAAATAACTAGAAATAAGAGAGAAGTCTCGGCCACTTTTCTTGATAAATTTAAAGCCTCATCCTATTTCTTCACAATTTCATTTCTTTCACAATTGTTGCTTTTCATATCAAATAAGTTTTCAGTTATACATTGATAAAAATTACAAATTTTATATTTTCTAATAACTCTTTATTACATAGTTTTTGATTTTGAATTCTTTTTAAACATTTGTTTTTTTGTAATGTGAAATAACATTAAAAAAAGTATAATCTTCTGTAAGATTATAACAAAACAAAATTTTAATGGCTGACTAACGTGAAAACTAATCTTCAGAGTAGGCATAGTTACTAACAACTTACGGATTTTCAATTCTAATGCTCGGCAATTGAAATGTTCCAAAACTTACTTTTTTAACTTCACGAAAAAATGCGAAAAAAGCTGTATATGCATTGCCCACCTTCGTGACGGCCGCAAATTTTGCCGTATACCAACGATGAGATTTATAGCTTGCTCAAGCATAAAACACTATTAAAAGTTAAATGCTTCATTACAGCTCCGTTAAAATTAAGTAATTTAACCTTTGTTTCTAAGTAGGATCGTTATTTCAAAAGCAATAAGCCTCAATCGGACGGCGGAATCTTTATTCGACAACGAGGAAAGAACACTCGCGCAAAAAAACGAAAGAGTCAATGGTATATAACGAGAAAGAATCAGAGAAAAAGATATAAAGTACAACGAAGAAATTCGCCTGGAGAAAGAGCGAGATAGATAAACGAATATTAAAAAAGGCGGGCGCAGAGAGGGAAAAAACTTCGGAACGAAGCGGAGGTCGAAAGGGAATATATTCGCTCCTCGGCTTCAGCTGGTGGGTGAGAAGAGGAAAAAAGGGCATCGCCGCTCGGTTAGTGTGCACGAGTGATTAAAAAGCGATAATGCTTCCCCATATAAAAATTACCGACCGAGTAATAAATGGGCGTGCACCTAGAGACACGCAACTTACAAAGCTGTGCGAGGACTGCGAGCGGGCGAAAGCGTGAGCTTGCACAAGAGTCCCACTCTCCTAAGCCTCCGGCGTTCTTTGCCCGCGCACGCCATCCAAGCGTTTTATAATCGTCACTCTCTGTCTCTCTCTCTCTCTCTTTCCCGCAGACTATATACGCGTAGCCCTTTGTTTTCTTTCTCCCCTTCAATCTCTTTTTCCTCTCCTCTCGCGACGACTATCCGTCCCCCGTTTCACATGAAAAAAATGTCTGGCTATTAATTTGCCGGCATACGCGTTTTATGGTATGGAGGTAAAAGAATTGCAAGTTTGCCGGGCGAGCAGACGAAGGCTACCGCAGCACGCTCCAGTTTGCACGCGCGGTGGTTATGACTCTGGCGCACGGTGTAAGCAGCGGTAATTAAAGTGATAAGTATGCAGGTAAATTAGGGTGAAGCCTTGCGATATATGACGTTGTGTTGGAATTTAAATAAAAATCGAATCAATTTTTTTTTAGTGCAGTAGTAACTGTAAGTTATACTTGTACAGATAAATTTCACTAATTGAAAGCTAAACTTAAATTATCTTATATGAAATTCTATATTTGGATATAATATAATATAAAATAATACTGTTTGCCAACGTCATTCCATAACACTACGTCAAAATGTGCAGATGTTCACGATGCATCTACACAAAATCTTGAAAATGCAATTCTTTGACTTAACCTACGGTAAAGAGAAAGAAAAAAACATTAAATTAAAACAAATTGATCTTTATAAATACTGAAACCTAATAAAAAAACATTAATAAAATCTTTAGTTAAGATACCTGCTAAAATGTCTGACTATTCCCGGAAGCGATCTACTGAAAAAGAAAAATTTTAAAAATGTAATATTCAAACTTTCAGTGACTAATCGAATAATCCCTGATACTGTATTTGGAGCACTATGTAATTAAGACATATACTGATTGCAAGTTATCGATAATTAAATGCCTTCTTTAAAAAAAATAATAATAATCATTTTTCAAAGACTATATTGAATTTTTATTATCGCTTCAATTTAAAAATACTAACCATCCACACCAGTCTTCTTAATATTATTCCGATGGAAGTAGGATCACTGAATATAATTGAACTAAATAGTCAAATATAGTGTAGCAAAAAAATATCGTAATGATTTATTTATTCAGGATTCCTGTTAACCCATTAACGGCCACATGACTATTTCATAGACGATTGGTTTTTCGTTTCTAAAAAACCTAAGTCTAACTAAATATTATTGGGGAAAAACATATTCTTAAGTAAAAAACCCTGCTCTTTCCCAATTTGAGGTCAGATTTAAAAAATTTGTCACCAAAAATTCAATATAGTATATATGAAATGTTAAACCAAGAACTTAAATCTTTTCACGCAAAATTTAATTCTGTTTTCGTCTTGTACTATCAAGAAGTATAAGTATAAATAAAGAGGTGCTTCGCACACAAAAAGATCAACTTATACGAATTCTTTGGCTGTGAAGTACTGTAACTTTTGAAGGATTTCAGTATCCGAAGAAAAAATGGCCTCCAATTCTTCAACAGAGTTGAGAAAACGAGGAGTAAAGAAATACAGAGAAGATGCGGAAATACGAAAGCAGCAAAGCATTTCTTATCAGTACAACTCAGCTGCTACTCACCGCTCGGTATTGCTCGCCGTACGACGCACTACGACTGCTCGTCTTATCGCGCTGACTCGACCTCAAACAGCACATCCCTCTTCGATAAATCTACAGCCAGCTACGTTCCATTCAGTTTTCTTTCGGAATTTTGGTGCCGCTGCTGTGGTGTGGGAAGGAGGCGAGAAATTTTAATGGAATCCATTATGTGTTAAATTGGAAAGCGATTGCAGTGTAGCCGCGCGCTCATCCGTTGTGTATGACGAAAACGTTTTTCATTTTGCTCCCACGCGCCAATTTCCTTCGTCACCTTCGACGTCGTCCTTATGTGTCTGTGTTCCTATCAATTTCAACAAGTAAATACTTTCGTTTCGACGGCTGAATAACTCTGATTGAATGAAATTGAACAGAGCTATATACATTGATCAAAACGTTTATATTAAATGAAAAATTATTTATTTTTACAAGATAATTCATTATGGTGGAAATGTAATAAATTTATTAAATTAACTCTTTGCTTACCAGATCTTTGAAAATTATCTCAGTAAAGCCGAAATCAAATTTGAATTTAATGCATTACAGGCCTCTGAAAATGTATAATTATATTCCTGGCTTAGTCGGCCTGTATTATTTTCATAATTATACAAAATTTCATAGTTTAGTTTCACTCATACGATTTTTCAATAGAAATTTCAGCATTAAATAATAATAGTTTATTGGGTTGGAAATAGTTATTTTCGATACAAGTGTGAGAAAGTGATTTTTCCCAACTCGCGCAAGAAATAGGCCCTTTTCCATGCCTAAAATTGGTAGAGAAAGTTGAGCATTTCGAGCGTATTTTATAAGACAGGGCGGAAATGTAGCTGAGTTGTGTACGACTCAAAATGCACAATTCCCTCTACCAATTTTAGGCGCAAAAAGGGCCTTTCTTGCGCTCATTGGAAAAAATACGATGTGTAACGTGGGAAGAAAGGCTTTTTCGGACTCGGCAAGGTGTTTTCAGAACTCGTATACGCCTCGACTGCGACTCGTGCTGAACACCTCACCCTCGCTAGAAAAAGCTTACTTTCTCCCCTTGTTGCACAATGTACTATTACCTGTTTTGGAAGTTTGCACTCAATTGAAGCGAGAGTGAAAAGTTATCATAATATTACAAGATATAGTATATATGAAACTTAATTCAGCATACGTTGTTTGATTCAAGCGTGCACAAAATCAAGATTGCACTGGAAGTGAGTCTAAAAGAACATAAATCAACTTTTTTATTTAAACTTGTAACTATTATTTATATTTTAAGTAGTATTCAAATTCTCAAAATCCGAGAATACATTACCAATAAAAAAATAGACTGCATTACATCCCTACAGAATAAAATACTATTTATTAATCTATTAGTAGTACATTTCGATGTGGATGTAAAAGATGGATATTACCTTGTCAGACATTTTTCGTCTATAGACTTTATAAAGGAAGCAATGAGAAAAGCAGGTTTTTTTCATAAAAATATAAATAACTTTATATTACGGAAATATCAATTATGAATGATAATTTATCAATTCGATAATAAATACTGTAGCCGATAATAAATATCCAACAAAGATCATTAAATAAAGAATTTTATCATTAATATAATCATTGGTCTGTAATATTTTTGTATTATTTGTGCTTAATTCCCATGTGTAAGGTATACCAGATTCAATAACTTGCAGCCATATTTGATCAATTCTTTCGGCAAACGGTGATGCTTTCTCATACGCATAAGCGGAAAAGTCGAAATGGAATGTCGGACGGGCTATTTTCATAATAGCAGTTCTAGAAAATGCATTGTTTGTAATCACTATGTTCTGTGATAAAAAGTAAGAACTTACGCACATGGCATTTTTGGTTTCTATCAATAAACGTATACAGTTAGGCAAATCTAAACGTTTAGAAGTTGATAATAAAGTTTGTAAGTTTTCATCGTAGATATTGTTTATATTTTCATGGGTATAAAATGTTATCTTTGATTGAATAAGATCTTCAAATGTATCAAATCTTTTTTCCCCGTATAAAAGCTTAATATCAGTTAATTTAGAGAATAAATCATTAAAAAAATAAAATGATAAAAATATTAAAATGAAAAAAATAATTCTTTCTGTAAGTTTTTGAGGTTGTTGTTTTGGTATACCTATAAAGATTTGAAGTACATATAAAAAATTCCACATATTTATAGGAAATTGCAAAATACGGATTAAAACTGTAAAAAATAGTAAAAACAAAGAGGAAAACAAAATGTAAATTATTATCTCTGAAGAATACTGAAGCTTTGATAAAGGGATTACGGGCGTGATTATTACTTTCCTGGTATCTAGTAGGAATTGTCCTATTATAAACTTTCGTTTATAATAATATGAACCTACTGAAAATGGTAAAGGAAAAATATTAGCTTCATTATTTTCTAATTTGTTTAAATAGTTCTTCATAGTCGGAATTAAATTAGAAGAAGGATCTGGCATGATGATGAACTCTATAGAAAAATTCATTTTCATTGCCATTATATCTATGAATTGAGTATAATAGCCATTTACTACTATTTCATCTTTACTCTTTTTTTGTACATGATATAATCCATAAACATTAAATGCAAGTAACTTTAATAAGTAATAATTCATATTACTAAGCTTATCTGGAAATAATTGAATTCTTTGTTTTAAAATGTTTATGTTATATGTAGACGTAAAAGGATTGAAGTAAAGAAATAACACTTGACTTTTACTATTAATTATTATAACACTAAAATCTAAGAATTTTAAAAATGCAAAAAAGTTTCAATGTTTTTTTTTAAATATACATGTTCAGCAAAGTTTATTGTTAAAACTTTAGGTCTTATAGAAATAGGTGAAATTGCAATCAAAATCTTCATATTTTCTATCATATTATTAATGTATAACTCTGTTATACTTTTGGAATCGATAATAATAAATACAGTTGATGTCCTAGGATTTTGAAAAATAGGCATAGATAACGATTTACTATAAGTTTTCTTTCTTAGTTCATTGATATTGATTAAAACTGTAGGAAATTGTTGTGTTACAAAACGTGATACTAAATTCACCTTTGTAGACGTTATATTCATAGATTCATTGATAATAATTGTTACTTGATATAAATCGAGATCATTAATTTCACTAATAATATGGTTAGACCATAAGTAATCCGTTCTGCATATTAAAATTTGCTCAGCCATTATGATAGTAGTCAAAATCAATAATAAAATAGATCTCATCGTAAGTGACTCATAGAATAATTGATTCAAAGTTAATTTAATGATGAACTTTGTTATTTAACGGACATTTATATTCACAATTTTTAATTTCAGTAAATTTAAGTAACAAAATATCAGTAAAGTATTCTAAAGTTAAAAAATAGCACATATTTAAATGAGAATGTTGACTTTTTCTGTTACTATAACTACCGGCATATGTAACTTAAAATTAGTTATGTTTTGCAAATGTAAATGCTATTATTCTATTATTTATTCCCCAACAGTTAAAATCGACCTCCCAAACTAATGCTTAAAACTACACATTATTATAGGCCTCAAATGTCAGTTCTGTAACATGACCAACACACATTTTAATATAACCGTAGCAAAGTACAAATTTTTCTATCGATCGAAAAATAGGTATTTAAGATATATAATTTTATACGTCGAAAATGATGCTTTTTTTAGTTTAATTTAATAGTGTAATCTTACTGTATAATCATACAGTCTAATCTTGTAGGACTACACTGTGCTTAGTATTTAAAAATCTCTAAAAAATTAAAGTAGAGGAAATATGATTTAATTTGCTTTTTTAGAATTGAAAATTATTAATCTGCTCCCAATTTAACTTTCAGCAATGAAATAACATTTAAATTCATACCTGATGCTAATATTTATAATTTAGTAACCTAATTCCATTGCTCCAATTTACTCTCTAAAAGAAAAAGTGTGAATCCAGTTCCAAATTCACACTTTACACCTTATGAGGTTAAGAAAGAAAAATTATCTTGTCCAAAAAATCAATAAAATAAGCACATTTTTAAACAAAATTTCAATAATTTAAGGACTATACCTATCTTTCAAACTGCCTTTATTTGACGAATATCAGATAGAATCTGCAAGAACTCTCGATTACCATACAGCAAATACACGAGAATTGTCTAATCCTTGCTCTGCGCGTCCTTCGTCTACCCAGACGCACCGGTCTTACGCGATGCTTCGCGGACACCCCGTTATGCTCGAGCCATCGTCAAGCTCGGCCCGCGTCCCTTCCAGTCTCCGCGCTTCGTTGGTGGGCAATTACCCCACTAAATATTCACAAGTTCATTACGCGGAGCTCCGAGGAGAGTCAGACCTAGAGCCCCTTCTCTCTTTTCATCACTATACCGCCTCCCTTCACCCCCCCCCCTCTCTCTCTCTCTCTTTCTCTCTCTTCTTCGGCGCGGCCTCATAACCGCAGAGCGAGAGCGAGTCTGCCGCGAGCGGACTTTTTTGCGCGCGGGCGGGGGGCCGGTCGCGGTCGCGCCGGTCTCGGAAATATTTTAAGCAGCTCAATCTCCATGATTCGAGCCGCGGGGGCGTTAATTACAGAATTCAGCGGGCGTGCGTCCGTCTGGTGCGCAGCGAGCGGGAAATATCCAGCGCGGGTATCACGCGAGAGTGATAACGCGCCCTGCGAAGGTCTTTAAAGGTGAGATAGAGAAAGAGAGACAAAGATAGGCTTACGAAAAAAGGGAAATATATGTTTGACAATGGTTGCTCGTATGTGAATTAAGAAACGCTAGAAGTTTGCAAAAAACGATACCTATAATTAAATTCATTAATAAAATGAGTCATAAAAATAGTAAGGATACCAAAAATATTGCGAAATAAAATAAATACGCAAGAAATCAATCAGCATAATTTATATAAGCAATATTTCCAGTTGAAGAATACAAAAGCTCCTTTCTCCATCCGCATTTACCGAGATATATCAAAATTGAAACAACAAAAAGAGTACTGCTTGCAAACACTAGCAGCTCCAGTGCACGTTTTAATTTCACTCAAAATAAATAAGAATTGCATCAACCAAGCTGTCTGCTAGCTTAAAGTACGCACGAGCTGTCCGCGTGGGCGCGCGAAACGCGCCCGGCATTTTTTAATTCGCTCTCGGCTTCGTCGCCATGCACACACATGTGCACGAGGGTAACGAGTTGAAGCGCGCGTCTCGCGAGCCTTTTCGAGAGCGCGAGGGTTGGCCATAAAACTTTAATAGATCGTTCGGCAGGAGCGCAATGTAACCCTTGCGCGCGCGCGCGCGCGCTCACGGCCTTATACGACTCGGGGAATGCTTCGTTTCACCGAAAAACAATTTCGAGCCGCGAGTGCAAAACACGGCTGCAATCCACTTTAATACTTCTTTTTCCTTTTTAAGGAATTACTGCGAAATTAAATTTTCTTACGGCTGCGCGCGCGCCTTTCTCTTCACCGCGCGTATTTCTAGTTTCGTTTTTCTTCTGCTTTTTTTTAATCAAAAATTGTATTTTATTAGCGGGATTGTGTAGCACGCGGGACCGACTTGCTGCGCATGGAGGGATGGGTCGAGAGGAAAACTTAATGGGAGAATAAAACGGGGATACGCAACTTTTTTAAAATATGCATGAGATGTTACTGCTTTATGGCCGTTCATAAAGTTGATGAGATTTTCAGAGCGAGGCCATTTTTACGTTTTTAAACGGAAGGAAGGATGATGGCATTATTTATCGTAAACGAGATATATTCTCTTTGAATTTTTAAGTAATTTATCAGAATCATTATGTTACCGATGATTAATTCTAATTTGAAAAAAATCAATTGTCACACATCTTTATTGGATTCGACAGTTTAAAATCAATTGTAAAAATTTT
>JAPYZB010015505.1:0-10658 GCA_030522745.1 Eupelmus kiefferi | reverse complement strand
GAGATCTCCGAAATTCCCGCATCTCCTCCCTCCCCCTGCAGTGTCTCGCTGACAAGCATTGACGAATGAGATATGCTCGCGCAAGAAGAAAAAGAATAAAGGAAGACGCTCGCGCGTCTCTAGAATTCCTTAATGAAAACCCTACGCCCGGCTTAATGGTCCGAGAGTGTCAATGAAAACTGAAAAGCGAAATTCACGATGAATGAGCGGGATAGCTTCTTTAAAAAAAGAAAAAAAGAAGAGAGGGACGACGGATGCTGCCCCCTCCATTTGGGACGACGGTTAGACAACACCGCTCGTTGTGTCCCTCGAGGGATGACCAAGCGTTCGTTCAGCCTCTTTCAACCCGTCGAACTTATCGTAAACAAATGTCAAATCAGTGCTCGTGTGTATGTGTGTGTGAGACGAAGAGCTAGAAAGTATACACGAGTCCTTCCTCTTCTGTCACGAGAGACGTTTCACACTCGAGAGAAGAGAGCCCGGCCTTTCAGGCATTCACAAAACGGGTACAGGCCAACGAGTGTGTGGGTACACGCTTTTTGATACATCCGAGGAGTAGCCGGATGGAGGTAAATAAGGCTGGTTAATACAGGCGAGAGAAGGAAGAATGAGGGGGATACAGAGGGAAATGGATTATTAATCGTCGTTGGAAAATGCAAAAGGAGTTTTTCACGGGGCTTTTGAATTCAATGATTGTTGGGAGAGTGTTCGGAAAGCTTTGGATACAGTTTACTGTTCGGTACTGTGTTGGTATTGTAGGGTTAATGGAAAATAGCGGATGTCAAAACTTTATTAAAATATTTACTTCTCTCGCATTTTGTAATGAAATTTATGCAAATATCGCTGATTGCATAAGTTTTGAGGATAGGTTTATAAACATTTCTTAATACATTCATTAAAGAAGATGACTGCACCGTTTTACCGTCTATAAAAACTACCATGGTCATACACACAATTATTAATCTTCCTTCTTATTCCAAGCAACTATCAATCGCGACCATAAGCAAACAGTCGCGGCATCAATCCCACAAAAGAGAAAAATCCTCCCTCCTTTCTCCTCTACACAGGAAATGGAAAAACGATCACGAGCAGCTAAAGAGCTTAACTCGATGCGTACAAGCTAGTATAAGGGAAAAGCATCTCCCTCGCTATAATCGTCGGGAGCCATTGAGGGCTCTGGCGATATCTAATCGTTCGGTACACACACAGACACTGTTAGTCCTGGAGCACAATAGGAGACACCGGCGGCTGACAATAGGGACACATGCGCGATGCAGGTCCGTCGCGTTGCTTGTCTTTCTTTGTCGACTCGTGTCAGTGACACCCGTCATTACGGCCATTCTGTAGTGTAGTAGCGATTGCCGAAGAGCGAGAGGGAGATAGGTGGACCTATAGAAAGCGAATATTTACACGGGATCGGTAATATTATTTGAGCGCTGAAGTTGGGTGCGGAGCACGAGTGGGCTATTTGTAGCTGGATAAGTGACGATACACGGGATGGATTTTTTAAAAGTGTAATAAAATGTTCGATATTAGAGATGGTCTTTGTGCAAGAAGTGCAAAATAGAGTTAATAGATTTGTAGATTTTTTTACATAAATGAGTTACATAATTTTATATGAAAAATTAAATAATTTTCATTATTAATTTTTAGTCTTATTCTTAAAATGCAACGTGAACTGTTTTGAAGTACTTGCAGCCGTTTAAAACTTACATAATATGAGTCATTATGTAGATGATAATGATTGAAAATATTAAAATGTTAAGATAATTCAATATAAAATTGAATAAAACAGTTTTTAAGGTGACCATATTCAACAAAATTTTTAAGTATTTTATCCAGAGGTATATGGTGAAGCTTGAAGAGTGTAAAACTTTAAGCTACATAATGCGGAATTTTCATCAAATATGTTTTTCAATTTTGCATTAAATTATCTTTACATTTTAACGTTTTTTCAACCACATTTATTTTCAAAATAATTAGACAATCTAACGTAACAAGTTTAACGTATATTTATAACAAGTTAGTAAGAGATTTGTTTTATCTTGTCTAACTTATTCTTTAAAAACTTATGGGTATGAACGTGAAACAAACTCAAAGAATCTGCTATCCATTTTCATCGTTTTGTGCAAAAAGACTCTTTCGTCGTCGATTCTGCTCTCAGCTAAACTCAATTACATCAAGTGGTTCCGCTTAAATTAAATGTCGAAATTGATTTACCTCGATAAATTGGGATTTTATTTCGAGCATCAGTCTCTCTATTTCACATATTACTGTCTTATTGCTGTAAAGTAAAATTATGGTAAAAATAATTGAATCTCGTTCTATATTTATTATATTTTCAACTTTAAGTGTCTGTAAGTAACTGAAAAAATATATATTTAATATTTAAAATATATAATATACATATAGGAACAATAAATTGTTATTGAGGAAGCTACGTGCCAAAGTATTGGCAGCGGTTTTTATTTTAAATTGGCTTTTTTACTATAGTTTAACCCATCACCAAATAAATAATATTATATAATATGTGGTTTAAACGCGCGTTCATTTCCCTTTAGTACTTACTGTCATTGTGTCTAATTCGATCCATCTTCTTTTTAGATTCTTTTGGAATCGTTTGTGAGCTAAGTTGTAAATTATCACATATTCGTTCATGATCATCTCATCTCGAGACACTAATCATTCCGTCAAACCAACTTCATTTTCTGTACAATCACATTAACGATTCCTGCTCTCTTCCCACCTTAATTCAAACCACGCTCTTATATCATTCAAATTTTTCATTATTTTTTCCCGCTTCTCTCCCAATCCCACCATCTTTTACATCATCCTCGCCACGATATTATCGAAAACCGAGCACCAGAGAAGAGCGTCTCGGGGGCTCAATCAATTTCCAATGCAAATCGCATTTGCGATCGCTTGCCGGCTCTCGATCGTGAAAATAATCTCAGCCCTCATCCACTTCCCATCGACATCTTCTTTCCCCCATTATTCGCATAATGTTCCTCTCTCGGCTCTCCCGACGTCTTAATCAATGCCATCTTCCACGCGATGTCTTCGGAGCTGCGGTTTTCCGGCTGCCCTAGCCCCGGGTAAAAGTGTAATCGGCAAGACCGCCGAGTGCCAGACAAACACGGAGCTGCGCGCGTTGTAGAAAAAAGGAAGCCGAGAAAAGAATGGGAATGGAGAAATAGAGAGAGTGCGAGAGGAATAATTATCCGTCGACTTTTGCTCGAGGCGAGAGAGCTGTTTGCCCATCCACCTAGCGCGAGGGCTAAATTAAAATGTTGTTTGCCAGCGCACGGGCTCCTCGGCGAAACTTTCTCGATATGCATGTATATACACTCGGGGCGACGAGATTTGCGCGAGTGCTCGAGAGGAAGATCGAATTAAAACTTCGCCATCGCCTTTTTATCCTTAGAGAGCTTGAACGGGAAAAAGGAGACGATCGCGTTAGTGTTAGATTAATCACCCGTTTGGTTTGGCCGAGTGAAGAGTGGCGCACTTGAAGGTATATAGCGCCCAGCACATCAGTTCTCCCCTGCTCGATTTTTCTCGCAATCTCACCAGCCATTAGGCGGCTTTGTGAGAGAGCAGGGGAGAGGGATGGTTCTATTTTCATATTGTGATACGCCCTTGATGCGGCTGTGTGGTCACTCGAAATCCGTGACAATGCATACGAGCTTCTTACGGTTGAGATAATGCGTGCTTTTTGGGAGTTGCGAGAAGGGCTTTATTAAGTGGTATCAATTTAGCGGTAATTCTGGGATTTGGATGGTGGAATTAAAATGGATTTGTTAGCTTAGTAAGCTTTTAGTGGAGGAAAGGAAATTGTTGGAGTAAACATGTTTACTTAAAGCTAGAATATACTTTTTAGGATATATTTTTTTCATGAATTTATTTTAAATAAAAGATGTTGATAGCACGGAGAGAAAAAGTTTTGTAAATCTTATTATGCTCCATAGTATCGTATTTTATGTGTAATGCTGCAAGCTATAAATAAAGGTGATTAACAGGTGTAAATAATAAACAGATTAGTCACAAGTGTGAAGCTGCACTGACTCACCTGTTTATATTATTTAAACTTTCTAGAAGAGAGATGTGTAAAAAATCTCCGAAATGTCGCAAAATTAATGGATAGTAGATCTTGGCGAACAAAGTTTTTCTTATTATTATATTAGGTTTTCGTATTTTATATAGTGTGCTATTTTTAATAATATTTTTTTAGTGGACTATATGATGAATTAACATCTTGATGAACGGAAATATATTATATATTTTAGTTTACGTATGTCTTATATATATTATTTATTAAATATATCGCTATTTTCAAAGTGAAAATTTACGATTATGTCTATATACTAAAATTCATGAAAGTATATAAAAACTGATTAGCCAGCAAACATTCTATATTAAATCTTTCACTTTGACATCTAAAAAAATCATTTACGATCAAATCATCGAAAGCTTTCGCTAGAAAAGTGACTATAGAGAAGCGAAAATAGAGTCTCCATTATTCCGCGACGAAACACGCCCTCTCAGCCACAATTTTCGCCGTCTCGACGACTGACGTGTCTACAGCACATACATGCGACGAGAGAGAGAGAGAGAGAGAGAGAGAGCCAATATCTAGCGACGGGAGGCGTGTGTGACATCTTTTTTAAAGAAAACGACGCTCGCGAAACTCACCACAGAGAGAAACGTGCGCGCAAAGTGATACGTGTTCTTGACACTTTCAAGCTGGAAAAAGTCACGTGTCGACGTGAGCTCCCTCGACTGCGCTAGAGTGTATATTTTTTTTTTTCGACAACGCGCCCTGGAATAATAGACGAGGAGGGCTTTTCTACCGAGCCATTTTCAAGAACGCGGAATGCGAGCGCCGCCGACGCGCCGATCATTCCGTGCTATGTGACTCGACCGCTTTATTGACTGTAGATGGCTTTGAGAGACTTATTTTTCGACTAACGTAGTTGGCTTCAATAAAGCACTTAGCGCTTTGGCATTTTTTTTTATTTTTATAAAAAATGTAAAATGAGTTAAGGAAAAATATATTTTAAAAAATAACATTAATACATGATTTATAATATTTCTATATTTTATTAAAATATTGTGTATATACAAGATATGTGATATATTTCTATTGTAAGATTTACATTAACAATCTATAAATTTAAAAACTTTGGATACAATTATTATTTTAACTTACAGTCGGTCCTAATGATTCACGGGGATTTGAGAACAGATTACCAAATACTTCACTTGCTTTAATCATACGCCTGACTCCAAAAGTACGAACATTAGTAGTACTCTTTTCCGCCTGAATGGATCTCTTCTCCAAACTAGGTGAAACAGTGCTATCCTTAGAGGAATTGTTATTGCTGGGTACGACGATCGGAATGTTGGAGCTCTTCAAATTTGTCGAAGTATCTTGCGAAAATCCATGATGAGTTTTCATATGGCATGCCAAGTATTCCCTATTACCAAACCCTTTACGGCAGACTTTACAGGATTCAATATCCTTTGATACCATTAAAATCTTCCTAGTAATTAGTTTTTGTTGCGAATTTGAAGTTTGTTTCGAGGCTGAATCTTAGGCAATGACTTTAAAGTACTGGCCAATATAACATTTTTAGGTAAATTTCTTGTAAAAATTTTTTTGAAAGTTCCATCAGGAGTCAAAGTAACATTTGGGCATTTCTCAAAGCCTGGCGTCAGAGGTCTCGTCAACGGAGAGTAATTAATTGGCTTTTTATGTTTTAACATTTTAGTTGGATGATTTGATGCAGTAACAGAAATGGAAGGTTGCTGCGTTGGCGTAATCAATACCGATGAATTGCCTGATGATGCGGTAGGACTCGCATACACCTGATTCATTCTCAACTATTTAATTATTATGAAACTTATGAAACTTGTCACTTTGCGAAGCTATCACGTTTATGAAAGTACACCTTAACTCGTTGGACCTTGATTCTGAAATTTCAGCAGTAAAAAAGAAATTGATGAAGAAGGTCTTAACTTAATTCATTGGTTAGCAAAGAGTAAACAAAGAGTAAACAAAACAAATGAAGAATCTTTTAAGGCGCTTTAAATAAATATTAGCGCAAGAAACGCAACTGAAATCTAACAGCAGCAAAAATCAATCGTTGAATAATACAAGTACTTGTTTATTTACAAAATGTCTGCTCTTTACAAGTGCTAAACAAATACTGACATTTCCGCAGTAACTAAAAGTCCTTATATACCAGTGCAGTAACATTTTTATGGGGAGCCATAAAGGGGATTAAGGGTAGGGGTGGGGGGGGGGGGAAGAAATTCTCAAAATTACCCCCCACCCAACCGATCGATGCGCCATCTATATGTTTTTGAATATCAGCTAATTACATTGCATCTAAAGAGTTAGTCGATATTTCACCTATAGCTAATCTGTTTTTTATTATTTGTATCCAAATTTTGCTATGTATAAATTATATTTAAGAATACGATTTTTTAAGATGTATGATGAAATAAATTACCAAAATAATTCTTTTTTTTTAGCAAAAATTTTTTTTTACTATTTCTGAATGATATATACCTGCACGTGACAAAACATAATTATTAATATTTCAAAATTATTAAACAAATTCAATTAAATTATATTAATTGCTAGGAGGCTGCTATCGTGTTTGATTTATCAGTTTCTTAAAGAGCATTTTAATCTAAAAGCGTAATTCCAAGAATTCCGAAAATTTAATCATTATGATAAAATCATAATGCTGCAGTAAGCGTGGCGATTCGTAATAATTTCTTATTCGCTCCGTGCATACACCGTGGCGACCTCTGGATGCAACATCTGGTGCCGGAAATCAGTGACAGCTCTCGGATGATTTAGCATTAGCTTATATGGGGAATAATTAAATGATCGATATACCTGCGTAAGCACATATATAATTTATAATGACATTTATATAATATATGTAGCTGTATGAATATAATATTATGTCATGAAAACAACTGTAAAAAATTCAATCTATATATATTTAAACAATTGTTTTTTACATATTTTTGAGGTTATTATCGATATATATAATAATACACTTAATAGCCTGCAAAGTTGACACTTTACGCCACCATGGGCGCTTAGATCAATTCTCTAATCCCCTCCAACCGGATGCACGGAGCGAATAGTTACGCATTTCTTGTGCATACTTAACTCACTTTACTTTCATTATGCATATACGATTTTTCATCATATCCTGTGTAAAATGTGGCATCACTTCCAAAACTTGCGACTCGAAAACTCGTATCTACTTTTACCATCGACTAAGTACTTACCGGCAATTATCTTGCTTCGCTCGGGCCGCAAGTTAGGCAGAAAGTCCAAATTGAAAGTAAATCTGGTAAAAAAACGAGCCTCCACATCGTAATATCTAGGAGTGACAAAATGCAGTGTTTTAACACCTGGTAAAGAAGAATAAACATAATACTTTATGCCACTCTAACCTCAAAATCATAACTTTAAGATGATTTTTCGGCTCTCGTGGCAAAAAATACGGTTCGATACTGGTGCGTAAGGCGATTTTAAAATTTCAAATAATCACCTTCCACACCTGTATCGAAATGTACTATTACGTGCAGTACTACGCACAAAAATCTAAAAATTATTATGTTTACATCATTCATGCATTTGTTAATATCAATATAGTTTTTATAACCCAAAGCGTTCACGTAGATTTGATCCCATAGTTCCAATTTTGTTATGAAACGTAGCCAAGATGTATGACTACAGTTTTGTTTCTTACATTTGTGATAAAATTTACAATGTTGCCATTTGAGGTACACATTAAAAAAATACGATTTATTTTGGATGGAATTACAGTAATCTTATTGACTACTTATCTCGATCTGACGAACTAAAGTTACGTATTTAAAAAAAAATATTAGTCCAATCATTAATTTTATTTCTACAAATAATTTTTAACGAACATTTTGAAATCATTAAACATGAATCGTATCTATAATTCAAACACTATTAAAACGCATATGATTAAATTACCTGCAGAACGAGTATTCGATAAATTCACTAACAATAATTCTCATATCGCGCCCAAGCGCGGAATCAATTTCACCGAAGCTCATTACCATATCGACGTTATAGTTTCATTATTCCCACTCACCGATCGCGAATAATAATTAATATAAGCATCCGCAAGTACAAGCAACTGAAAGCAAGAGCACCGATCCTTCCCATGATCGAACATCTCTTCTTACGTTGTAATTCGATATTTCGCTTGCCGTTTCGACTCTCTGCACGCATAAGCGTTTGCATTATCCTGCCAAACGATCTGCTAATCGTGCGACTCGACGCCCCTGGCTCTTCTCTCTCGCGGGCTACTTGTCCCCCAGGTGCAGCATCGATTATTCAAGAATAATATTTTCTAATAATCGCCGGGAAATTGGCTCGATTGGGTATACTGGTTTGGCCTTGCTGGTAGTGTATAGCATTATGCGAGAGGGCTGGAGAAAGTTAGAGGGAAGTTTGAGACAGGAAGTGCGGCATTTTGGTTCCTTTGAAGTAGCTAGCGAGCGGCTTGTGTGTTATGCAACCGAGTGAATTATTGGAGCGATCGAGCGTGATTTTATTTTTTTATTGATAGATTGTTGAGCGAATTAACCCAGAAGAATATATCCATGCTTCTCGATGGTACACGGGTATTGTGAGGCGCGTTTTGTAGAGGAAGTGGATGTTTAGGTTTATTTTCCCATAATGTTTAGAGATCTGGTGTATGAGACTTTGGGATTTGATGTTTTTTTAAAATGTGATTGTTATTTTAGAAAGCTGTTGTTGTTCTCTTAACTTTAGTTTATATTATTCATACATTTCTAGAAATGAAATTCAATTGTTCATAATGATGAATCTATTACAAACGTAACATTTAAATTAGTATTGCCATTAATTTCAATGCAGGCACATTACGTTAGACGCTTATAATCCACTAGAATAAGGAATTCAAGAGAAAATGAACCGAGCAGAATCAAAAGACCCGAGCGGTCAATTAAACGGAACCGAGACGATATCTCACACACACACCGACGACACTGGACCTCCGTCGTCGTCGATCTCAACAAAGCAGCCAAAATCCCTCTGTATCCCCCGTGGAGAGTCTAAACGCCTCTCATTGTAAGTCGCGCGTGTTACAAATTTCTCGGGCTCCTTTGGCCGCTAGCTCCAGCCCTCCGTTTAATTAGCATTGTATCGAATTCCTCGCTGGCACGAAGAGACGATACACATAGGCACAATGTCGCCTTCCACGATCCAAATATACATCTCCATCGTCGACATCGACTCCGCGTCATTTCGATCTCTGGGGAGTCGAAAAACTTTATGGGACGGAAGCTCGAAGCTGGCATAAGCGCAGTTGTACGCGCAGCAAAGAATTAAACGGAAGCGAAGGGATATATAGAAGCGGAGAGGGAGAGTGGAAAAGGATCGAGAAAAAAGGGAAAGAAAGAGAAGGAGAAAGAAGGTACAAAACGATCGGTCTATACCTCCCCGTGCCACCTCCTCCCTTCGTGCGCGCGTACAGCCCGAGCGCTCAAGGAGGAGAAAAAGGCGCGAGCGAAGGTGAACATAACTCGCGCGCAGCCCCTAATGAAATGCGGATTCCGATTATCGTTCCGAGATCTATAGGGATGTATATCAAGCCGGAGCCGTGTCGAGGGTAAGCCAGCGTTTTTCCTTTCATTTTTATTTAACAGAACGCAAGCAAGCGCGCTCGTCTTGATTGTGAGCGGTATATGCGCGTTTCTGGGTGTACAGGGAGAGACGTGAATGCGGAGACTCGAGGAGGAGAAAAATTGCGGGAGATGAAGAGAAGGAGAGAGAGGGAGAGAAGGATGGATAGGAATGAATGGTTGGAGAGTGGAGAAAAATCGAGGATTTCGATGGAGGGATTGTTTGAAATGTTTGGTAGAGTACGCGTTGTATATTTTGAAAATGGATTTGAGAGGATGTTTTTTGCTTTGGGAGAAAAATAAATCTGTTGAAATATTCTGATGATTTGCTTTTAGAAGTAATTTTAAGGAATTTTTTATGTGAATTTAAAGTGTCCTACTAAATTACTTATTAATATTTTATTAAGTGTAGATTTCTTGACGATTAAAGTACTTAGATAACTTTGGTAATTCAGCACAGCAAGAGATTGGTAATAAAACCAGCTTCATAAAAATTATTGTGCACCGAAGAAAGAAATTTCTTTGTAACACTTTAGCTCTCATTTTACAGGAGGTGAATTACATTCAAAAACTTCAAGTTTGATTAATAAACGAAGATAAATCAAAGTAGAGAGCAAAACTTGGAATGAAAGAGAAAATAAGAAATCGGAGAAAAGATTAATAGAAAGAATGAGAAAAAAGACCGTGGCACGAGTGCGATGGAGAAAGAATAAGAGAGAGAAAGAATGCGAGAAAGGATCGAAGAAGTGGAGGCAAAGAAAAGTCTCAAAACGGCCGAAGAATCGTGCATTGGAAAGAATGAGAGAGGGGGGAGGGGGTTGGAAGTCAGTTGGCACTGGGTATATATACCGTTGGCGCACTCGAGTCGACGTGATGTATAATATGTTGGAGGGTAGGGGAGGGCCATTTGCATGCGATACCGATTTTTGTTCTAAATTCAAATC
>JAPYZB010015466.1:0-10739 GCA_030522745.1 Eupelmus kiefferi | reverse complement strand
AACGTATATCAAAAGTATATAGAAATTTTAAAATAAATTTTCTTTTAGTTTTAATTTTAGTTTTTTTTAGTTTTTTCTTTAAAAAGACTATTTTTATTTTAATCATATTTTATAATTTGTACAACAAAAAAATGCTTATTATCCTTAGTAATAATTTATGTATGTTCACTTAAAGACACTATAAACAAACAATTTCAGACAAAGAATTGTATCTTGCTAAAATTTTTGATATTTATGATAGGAGAGATTTTTCTCAACCTTTACAGTGCGCTGAGCAAATAATTTATGATAATTCGGGTAAGAAGATCAAATTTAAGATTGAAATAACAAGTATATGTTAAAAATGAATTAAATATAATTTTTGGATAAATGATAATTTAGTAGTTATTTAAAAAATGTTCCTCAAGTGCTGGATTATATATTGTACAATATATGTCAGTAGTTTTCAATTCATCTTAAATACTAAGAACTTTGATACGGTTATTGATAAACTTAGATCTGAACTTACAATTCATAAAATTGTTATACTTACGAATGATAAACATAAAGAAAATTTGTATAAAATTAATTTATTGTTCAATAAAATATCTAATCAAATTCCATCTATTTCAATTACTGCAATCGCAAATAATACAACTGACAACAAAAAATCAACAAATGTACCTATTATACCAAATCCGACGACTGGAACCTTATATATAATTCTACAAAGTGAATGCGAATCATACATAGAACGATATCGAGAGATCCTTACGTTTATTTCTAATCTTTCTCCAACAGAAATTCGACCGAAATGTTTGGTTATTATTTTTACAGACTCCAATTTATTTGAAATCAAATTATATGAGTCGTTGCAGTATGCTTGGGCTATGAAATTTTTAGATTTTCTAATTTTAACTATTAGTAACAGTAACAATTTAGTTATTTATGATTTTAACCCTTTTACTAATGTTTTCTCTCAAGAACATATAAACTCAA
This sequence comes from Eupelmus kiefferi, assembly GCA_030522745.1. Lineage (NCBI taxonomy): Eukaryota > Metazoa > Arthropoda > Insecta > Hymenoptera > Eupelmidae > Eupelmus > Eupelmus kiefferi. The sequence continues at coordinate 9,761 of JAPYZB010015466.1, read as the reverse complement.
GAAAACTGCTCTTTGTTGATAAACTACAAAATATGAATGGATATATTATAAATACTCTTTTTCTAGATAAGCCACCGTATGCTATTGTTTCTGAAAAAAAAATTATTGATGGTATTGATTTTAAATACATAAGTGAACTATCTAAAGTGCTAAATTATTCATTAGATTTTATCGATGTTAACAATACTAATTCATTGACAACTGTATTTGAAAAATTACAAAACAATTATTTAAATGTATCGCCAGTTGTTATGATGGAATCAGTGATTTCTTCACCTTCAGAATTACAAAACGTTTTATTAGGAAAAGCTTTAATACCGGAAGAATTAGCGGTAATAGTACCCGTTATTTATATATCTAAATCTAAATTTTCTGATTTATATCACGTTTTTATATACTTATGTTTATCAATGATAATTGTGGTTGGTATAGTTATTGCAGCAAAGTTGCTTAAATTTAATATGTTCAAGTGGACTCCACTTTTTATTTTTTATAATCTTTTGGGAATTGCATTAACAAAACTGTCATCGCAAAATCTAACTGAGAGATTTATATACTTGAGTATTGCTTTAATATCTGTAAAGTATTCAGCCGACACTATTGCATTGATTGCAAACAACAAAGTAATAACAGACAGTGAAGTGTCATTTCACGTAGATTCTGAAGATAATGAGTTCATTAAAATGTTGCTACAAAATACTATAAAAATTGATTCTGTTTCAGAATGTTTAAAAATTTTAGCTAAGGAAAAGAATCGCATGTGCCTAGGTCCAAAAGTTCTTGGACAATATTACAGCTCAATAAGTAGGAATAATGATCAAACACCAATCATGAAAGTATCGGAACCTTCGTTTTGTCAGCAATATTCATCATTTGCTTATGAAAAAGCTTCGCCATTTAAAAATAAGTTTGATCAGAAAATTTTAAGAATTATTGAATCGGGTATTAGAAAAAATTGGAAGTACAATGGAGAATCGATAGATTTACATAATCAAAAAATCATAAGCTTCAGTGAAAGTATTTCCATCCTGCAACTCCTAATTATTTTATCACTGGGGTACACAATATCATTTGTATCATTTATTTTTGAAATGTTACATCGAACTATACACATCAAAGTTTAAAACTCATGATTAGATTTAAATGTTTTTTAAAATCAATATAAACAATAAAAGGTTTTATAATTAAAATGTTATTATAATAAGGTGTTTAAAAAGTTAATGTCTTATAATTAAATTGTATTTTTCGCTATATAGATACACAATTTATAAGTTTTAATCTTGTTCAATATTATTATTATTATTATATTGATATAATATTGAAATAATATAATTACAATAATGACACAATATTATTAGTATTGTTATGATATTAATACAACATTGCTACAATATTAGCACAATGTTGCTATAATATTCCTACAATATTGGCACAATATGGAGATGATATTAATGTATAATTTTGCAACATTTTACCAGTATTTCAGCGATATTATTATAATATTTGTATATTATATACTTCTATAATATTGTTATAGTTATGTTGCTGTAATATTCATAAAATAGTGTTCAGACAAATAATTATCGGAATAATAGTACAATATTCTTACAGTGATAGTGTTACCATTAATTGTGCAATCCTTAGATCAAGAATACTAAAAGATTAGTTTATCTTTGAATATTAAAACAGTTTTGCAAAATTGTAGACAGTTAATCTACTTTAATTTGTGAAATAATATTTTCCTAAAAATATAACTACAATATTCGTATAATATTATAATAATATTACAGCAACATTGTGCCAATATTGTAATAACATTGTAGCAATATTCAAATAGTATTGTGTTAATATTGTGTCAATATTGTATGAATATTGTATTAATATTGTATAAATATTACAGCAATATTAATACTTAAAATTATTTCGGCGTTTAAAAAAGTAAATACTACATACAAATAATTTTGTAAATTTATAATATATTAAATTAATTTTATAAATATACTACACTTATCTTCTATTAGAATTTTTTATTGAACACAGTATAAACTTTTATGATATTAAATTTAGTAAATAAAATATTTATTAAGATTTAAACAAATAAAAATTTTCTTTGCAAAATTTATTTATCTATTTTGAAATTTCTTAAGATTCCATATAAATCTATTATATATATTCTAGGTATTTTAAGAATTCTTAAAATTTCATTAAATATAGTGACGCTTTCCGATATACGCAAAAGAGAAAAGAAATAGTTTAACCCCTTAACTGGTAAAGTATTTATAACTTTTTGTGCCAATACTGGTAGCCGCAAATACTTTAAAATTACACAAAACTAGCGTATGTACGGGTTTCTGAGATCGCTGTTTTCATTTCCGTCGTTGTTTTTGGCCTATGTAATTCCGAAGCGGTTAAAAATAAGAGTTAAAAAGGTAAATTCTTTATTTTGTTTTGACAAAAAATTTTTTCAGGGACTCTTATGTCATTGCAGAGAATATTTCTCAAATTCGAGTACCACAGAATCCCGATGACAATTGCATACCAATGTTATTCCAATTTGTACATGCATAATCCACTGCCAGTTAAAGGGTTAAACATTTGACCCATTTATTATTTAGGCCATAAAAGTGATACTAAACTTTACCAATACTCAAATCTTTTCATCAATTAATATTTCAAAAATTAATTCGCATAAAAATTTAACCCTTAAAGGGCCGAGATTTGAGATGTTAGTATCTCCATAGAAATGAGGGAAAAAGTCAATCAAACTATTACCAAATGTCGACGAGTCATTGGTATGACGCCTCATTTTAATCTTTACCTAAAGTGTGATTGATGCAGTTAAATGATGTAAAGTTTAACTTACATTTTAATTCACAAAGTTACTTTAGGGATTAAAACCTATATTTTTTTTCTATTATTTTGAATGTAGCTAAATAAATCTTGTATTATGAAGTTAATAAAGCTATAAATTAAAAAAATCTATATTTTAAACTTTTATAAACATTAAAAAAGTATAGATTTTAAACTTTATACTTTCAGGTTTCGCATTTTTGAGTTTAGAGTGTATAACAATTAGATAACCGATAAAGTGGTTAATAAGAACTTTTTCTAGACCATTAGCATTAAAGTTTCTAGCACAAATCTGTTTTTCTTTCATATCTTAAAAGGTGTTTACTAGTCGTTTAAAGAATCATTTAAAATGCTTTTAATGCCTTCATTTTTTTGGAGTTAAATAGGCATTAACATGAATAGTGATCTGTTGCATGTGGATTACTCCTAAAAATATGTACATCTACTTTTACCAAACCTCTAGTTTATTAATTTTCGGGAATTCAAAAAATTTTTTTTACTGGCCATGATGAACCTACTTAATATATTTTAGCTACTCGAAAAGTTAAAAACACGAAAGATCAAGCTATTCAAAATGAAAAGATCTAATTGACAAGAATTTTTGTTTTGTGATTGTACTTTACATGCAGTTTCTTCTTCATGTGTAAATCAACTGATACAAAATTGTTTCTAAAATATTTTGCTCAAAATAATTCAGAGAATGACAATGTTTTGGTCCATCTTTTTTTGAATTAGTACTATTGTTTCAAGTAAATTGATTTTTTCGAACTGTTTAACTACTTCGAATAGCTAGATCGTTCAAGGGCTAATTTTTTTCAAATAACTCGACTCGATCTTATCGCAATTTACAAATACTTTACTGTTACTAAATAATCAATTTTTACTCTACCTACCTGTATAGTTCGCTGACGAAAATATCATAAATTCTTAAAATAGTTTTCCTACAATTTTTACTAAAAATTAATCAGTAACTAATTATTAGACATTTTAAAAATAATTAATTTTCACTAACTATATTTTTATTAAGCGTTTTAACAATATTCTGGTAATAACTATTTAAACGATACTAAAATTTAATAAAGCTTGCGTTCCCAACTATAAATTGTTGTTAACGGTACCAACATTTGTGTAACGTTTACTCAAAAAAAAAAATTACACTATAAAAACTAAAATTCAAAAGCAAATCAATAATTTTAAAAGTAGTTAATAAACCTTCAAAAAATATTTTTATTTTAACAACATACCATCGTTTGTTTTACAAGAAAATGTTTAATATTTATTAGTTTGTGAAGCGAATTTCACATCGTGATTCTTATATGGCGTTTTAACATAGTGTTCAAAGAATAAGTAAAAATTAGAATGAAATAAAGTAATTTTTTAATAAATATTAGTTATATTTGAAATTGAATAGAAGAACTTTCATTTTTGAAAGAAGTACAGAATATGTGATAAGATGATCACATCAGTATCGAAAAAATAGTTTATTAATATAAGTTCTTTCAAATTAAAACATTTTTCTTGCAGATATTATTAAACTGTTTGTGTTATATCCAAAATGCTTATTAAGAGTTGGATTGTACATTGGACCATATGTTTTAGTAGAGTTCAATTCATTTTTACTACTCAATACTTTGATGCAATTATTTATAAAATCATACATGAACTTAAAATTCATAAAATTGTTGTAGTTACAGCTGATAAACATAAAGAAAATTTGAATAAAATTGATTTAATTTTTAGTAAAATAATTAATCAAATTCCATCTATTTTATTAAATTTAATTGAAGATAATATAACTGTTGATTACAGATTAGTAAATATGCCGATAATAAAAAGTCCAATGAGCGGAACCTTATACATAATTTTACAAAGTGAACTTGAAGAATACTTAAAAAGATATCAAGCTATTCTTAAATTTATTTCAGATCTTTCTGTGACAGAAAGACGACCAAAATGTTTAGTACTAAGTTTTACTAATTCAAATTTATTTGAAATCAAATTATATGAGTCGTTGCAGTATGCATGGTCTATGAAATTTTTAGATTTTTTAATTTTAACTGTTAGTGACAACAATAATTTACTTTTATATGATTATAACCCATTTACTAATGTGTACATTAAAGATAATATGAGTTCAAGAAAACTTTTCTTTCTTGATAAACTACAAAATATGAATGGATACGTAATAAGTAGTCTGATCTATAATAAACCTCCTTATGCTATTGTATCTAATGAAAAAATTATCGATGGTATTGATTTTAAATACATAATTGAATTATCTGGCTTGCTAAATTATACATTAAATTTTATTAACCTTAATAATTCTAACTCAATGACGACTATATTTGAAAAATTACAAGACAATTATTTTAATGTATCACCAGTTATTATGATGAGCTCAACCGTCATTTCGACTCCAGAATCACAAAACGTGTTATTAGGAAGAGCTCTATTACACGAAGAATTAGCGATAACAGTTCCCGTTATTCTTATGACCAAAGTTTCTAATATATTTAATGTTTTTATGTACTTATGTTTCTCAATGATAATTGTTGTTGGTATAGTTATTGCAGCAAAGTTGCTTAAATTTAATATGTTCAAGTGGACTCCACTTTTTATTTTTTACAATCTTTTGGGGATCTCTTTAACGAGACCGTCCTCACCAAATCTAACTGAGAGATTTATTTATTTAAGTATTGCTTTAATATCTATAAAATATTCAGCAGATACTATTGCATTGATTGCAAATAACAAAGTAATAACAGCGCTTTTGAGGAAATATATCATCCGACTTTACCATTATATATAAATAGATTTATGTTTAAAAATATAGATTCTGAAGATAATGAGTTCATTAAAATGTTACTACAAAATACTATAAAAATTGATTCTGTTTCAGAATGTTTAAAAATTTTAGCTAAGGAAAAGAATCGCATGTGCCTAGGTCCAAAAGTTCTAGGACAGTATTATAGCTTAATAAATAGGAATGCTGATCAAACACCAGTAATGAAAGTAGCTGAACCCTCGTTTTATCAAGAATTTTCGTCATTTATTTATGAAAGAGCTTCGCCATTTCAAAATAAATTTGATCAGAAAATTTTAAGAATTATTGAATCTGGTATTAAAAAAATGTGGAAGTACAAAGAAGAATCGATGGATTCATCTAATCGAAAAATTGTAAGCTTCAGTGAAAGCATTGCTATATTGCAACTTCTTATAATTTTATTAGTGGGATACGCAATATCAGTTGTATCATTCATTATTGAATTGTTACTTCGAGTTATAAATAAAAATGTAGAATTACTAATTGAAGAATAATTAAATATAAATGTAACCGTTTTTACAATTGTAAATTATTATATAAATTCGTTATTAGTATAATTTATGTTATTACATCTATGTAATTCATCTGGTTGATAATAAAGGAACCAACTTCTCAACTACTCAAGAAAAACCTTGTCACGAAAATCATTAAAATTCATCATCCCGCTGCAAACATCCAAGCAGGAACTAAACCCGCGCGACTTTCTTTCTTTCCCCAGAAGCGAGACTTCATAATTCACGAAAGCCACGCGATCATTCCGCATATCCGAAAAATTGAGCAAAAAGCCCAAAGATCGTTACAAAAACCGCGAATTTCGCAATGCGCTCGCGCGCGCTACTAGAAAATCTCGCTCTCCGCGTCCTGCATCGGCGTCGCGAAACAGGTTCTCTCCTTCGCCGGGGCGACAATAGCTCGCGTTATATATATATACGAGCAAAAGTCGGCCAATGACTTTCTTCAACCGGGCGCGATAACTAAACTTGCGTCATCGCTGCTCCGAATCGTGAGATCGTGGAGAAAAGGACTAAGAGAAGCGCGCTCCTCGTGCGCGGCTTACGCGCGTGCGTTTTGTTCTTGAGCGATCTTACCGACGGCCGCCAGGACACTTGGGAGCGTATAAAAGAGCGAGGGAGTCGTATAACCGTGGGCTTGAGCTGGCGTTCGCCAGGCGGAGACACCTGCAAGCGCGCTCTCAGGACTCGAGCGGGTAATGACCTCGAAAATGAGTTAGGTAGTGATGGTTGTTGTACGATGGTGAGCAAGGTAGTGGTGGGTTCTAGTTTTTTTAATTTTATGGGAATGTTTTAGGAGAAAAATAATATTCTATGAAAGAGGGTTGATATTGATATTTTTTATAGATTTGATCATTAGGTATTATATTACTTACAGTAATTTACTTATGTAAATCCGACAGGAAAGATCATCAATTAATCACAAGTGTAGCAGCATCTTAATATAATACTCTAATAAATTTGAAAATTAGTTTAAGACTATGGCTGTTTTAGATTTTATTTTAATTTTGTTTAGTGGTTAGTTAATTTCGGAGCACAAGATGGTGAATAGTATAAAAAAAATTTAATTGTTATACATACGCATGTTTCATAAAGACAATAATTATTTTTAATTAATTTTAATATTTTTTTTATTCAAATAAATATACACGGTATAAATGAAATTTACGAAACATAGAGTATTTTATTTTAAAACTAGAAGTTTTTTGATGAGATTCTTCAAGAATCATTCATATTAATGTAGATTGCTATGCAAAATTCTATAAAAGTTTAAAGTTTTGCAACCCAAGGCGATCTTCCTGTTATGCCTTTCTCTTTTTCTTTTCCTCTTAAAGTGCATATACACATTAAAATGATGAAATCAAGATCCTACTGTTACAAACGTTAAATCTTCAACCAAAATCGTTTTAAATTTCTTTTGCAAGATTCTTCTTATAGTGAGCTAAGAAACAAAAAGATTAACCACGTCTTCTTTCTATCGATAATCATGTATTCTGTAAAGTCATGTTCTGCATAATAGATATAATTTATAAAATAATTTATAATAAGCAAAATATCGAATGTAAAAAAATTATAAACATCTTCATACATCAATTTTTAAATTTATCAATTTATGAGATGAAATTATTGTTTAATTATTTGGTGAATGCTGAAGGAAGCTGTCAAATTTTTGAGACGGAAACATAAAAATAAGTTTTATACAGGATAATAAAAAATTAAATAAAAACACTCTATGGCAGTCTGTCATTTCAACATAAAATCATGAAATGTGGGTTAATTTTTTTCTGCTCTATAAATTAAATCAATGATTTCATTATAAATGTTTATTCACTTCAGATATTTTCTAAAATAACATAAAGTTAATATATTCATTCAGGAAGAAACTAATAAGAAACATCAATAAGAATTTAGATTTACAATTGAATTTGCAATAACATAATATTTCTTGATTATGTAGAATATTAAAAGTTTTTTGTAGAAATGTAAAGGCATAAATTTGCATGTAGTTTCACAAAAATATTGATTTCCTCCTAATTATGCACCTATTTTAAAATTTTTAAAAAAAAAGTTTATTAGTACTAACAGCAGCAGTCTATTTTTAATACTCGAACGTAGAACATAATAATTAAATAATATTTGACTATAATTTTTATTTTTAGTTATCTCACGTTTCTTTTTAATAATAATATGTTTAAATAAGAAGATTCACGTGATTAAATAAAATATTTTTTTAATTAATAATTTTTTCTTATAATTTTACGTAAATGTTTTAAAATAAATTCTTGAGTAAAAAATTTTTATTTAATTCAAAGTTAAAAAGAAATCGTACTGATTTAAATTTAATTCCATACGAAGTCACACACGTGTCCATTATAGCAGTTATGCGTCCTGAAAGCTATAAATTATGACCCAGCACTAGTGCAAAGATTGATATTTATCAATAAATATCGCTCTCAAAAATCTTCATTGCTCTTCAAAGCTTTCTCCTCGAGAAAGCAAGAGATATAGTTATAAACTACTCAAGGGTCCTGTAATTATACAAGCGAATCCTCATCTATTTTTAATATAGGCCAAAATTCGAAATCGGATGGAGTATTGCAAAAAAGCCGATATCTTCGATGCCAAACGAAAGTGAAATTCCCCGATGTGTTCAGGCGCATAAATGTATCATACCGTTATAAAGCGCGGAGAGTTGCGTAACGTAACGAGCGCGGAAGAACCGGTGCCATTGACGTCTGTATATATGTGCACGTACACACGTGCAGACTGAAGAAGCTTACTTGCTGAAATTTTGATTTCACTCTCGCGTAGTAGAATCGATGATTCGCTACCTTTTACATCTTGGTTAATTTATGAAGATGAATTTTCGTATTTACGATAATGATTCTACTATGGAGGCTAGAAATTTAGTTGTATAAATACGTATGAACTCATCTATAATTGTTATATTTTAATAAAGATTAATTAAAACTTGATAGTTATTTAGAAGATATTTATTTATATTATTTTATTCTACTAGAAGAAAATCTAATTATATTCAAGTTTTTGTTGATAATATCTATTTTTAATAGTTGACTAAGAAAGTTTATTTGGATATATTAGTCTGATCAGACTCGACTTTATCTACTTATAAAAAGTTACAAAATTAGTGTCTATTCAGATCTTACTATGTCTATACATATTTTAAAAGAAGTTCTTTCCCAATCTTATATTATTTAGCAAAAGTTTTCCATAAATTTATATACTTTAAAATATTTATTTAAACAAATTAAAAATTATTCTTTAATAAAATAATAATAAAGCAAAATATATATACAAAAAAAATTGATTAAAAACTCAAGTGAAGCGATAGAAACTCAGAGATTTACCGCTCCCAATTGTTTCTCAAAGTTCACGAACACGATCTTGATCTTGACATTAGCCGGGTACATTGTTAAACGTGCTTCTAGAATAGAAAGAAAGCGCAAGACGCCTGACTCTCGTGAGAAGCAGCATTAACATCCTCTCCATGGAGCATTGCATGAGAAAACAGAGCAGGCGCATGTGGGCGTGTACTTTAGCTGAGACAATGCAAG
>JAPYZB010015456.1:0-10126 GCA_030522745.1 Eupelmus kiefferi | reverse complement strand
CCTTTTTCTTCGTTTTCCCGTCCTAATTTATTCTTTATATTTAGTATCTTAGGTGGGAATGGAATGAATGTATTTAAGGGCTGAATGAGTTGCGTGTATGACATAACGGCTGTGATAGAGCGCGGACAAAGTGCAATATTTTTCTGTGATCTGACCACAAAGACTGATTTTTATTAACTTTAGTTTTATTTTAGCTTTATCTTTTTCTTATATTTTGAGTTTTATTTTCACACCTAGGTTAAGTTTTATATCTAAACCTAGGTTGACCAGTCACTGTGATCAGAAGGTTATAGTGTTTTATTTTTATGTACATTTGATTTTGATTTATTTTTAAACGATTTTTAAGTTTGGTGACTGATAGTAGATTTTCAACTCAGGGTAAGCTTAGCCTGAGCACTCGAAGGTATTTCTTTCACTTTTAATAACTTTAACATTATTTTATACGAACAACCCAACTGTGATAAGCAGTATTATGTAAATTGTATTATACTTTGTACTGAGTTGTTCAATAAATAAACCATCTATCTATCTACTAATGCAACGGCAGTATTATTAAATTTCAACCAATCATGTTGTTATGTTAAAAAATTTTCAATTAATCTTTAACATTTTGGAGGGTTTAATAAGCTCCATTCTCAAGACATTTATAATTAAAAATTTAGAATATATCCAACTTCATGAACGGCTCGTGAATTTGAAGGTATTAAAATTTCGTGGCAGAAAGACATTCAAGTGCTACTGCAGTACTCATTGTTTGAATATCATTTTTTCCATCATTTGGTGACTGAAGACACTCCTAGAAGACTCAATAAATAATTAAATAATTTAAAATTCTTGCTATTACAAGTAAGTCTCACGAGGCAAATAACCACCTTTTACACCCGTACCAAAATGTACTATTTTGAAAAACTGAAAATCTAAAATTTATAATTACTGATAATTGTAAATTGTATGACATCTAAGTTAAAAAGCTTAAATATATTATTATGCATAAATAATTATTATGAAAATTTTATTTAATTTCATCTTATAGTATATGAGATACAATTTTTTAATAGATTTTTTAATTAAACCAATTTTTTTAATAGACTTTCTTTATTTAAATTATTATGTTTTATTTTATAACTTATCCTGACTAAAATGGCTCTAAAAAATAAGAGTCCTGCAATAAATTTGATTACATTTATGCATTTATTAAGCATCTATAGGCTTAAAACATACTAAGTTACTCACCTACACCCACATCATTTTATCTATGTTTTATAAGTCCCATTGAAGTAGATAATCGAAACATCTAATATGTAAAAATATATACATATTAGAAACCTTAATTTCTGTTTAGAACATTTATATTCTAATTTTTTTTTTCCAATAAAGACAATACACCAAACACAATTCAAAAGAATTTCAATAGATTCAATAGTAGTATTATTACTATTTTATTAGTAACATTGATTATCCACGATAATTTTTTTTCATTCAAATATATAAAAGGCTACGGCCAAACTTAACAGTTACCTTATTTCAATTGATTTAGTTTTTGGAATCTAAAAATTCTATTTGCGCAGCTGATTAATTGTTTCAATTAAATAATTATTGATTTTGTTTCTGTTTCTTTATAATTTTCTATATTCAATACTAAAATGAGTAGAACAAAATTTGTGTTTGTTTGTTTCGTCCTATTGTATGATCACAAAAATTTAGATAGAAATCATATACGGACATTTAAAAATGTAACAAATTCACTAAATAAATTCACTCATTAAATAAACTTTTATAGTGACTTCAAAATTAAGTGACTTTTTATAATGAGTTAAATTTTTAAAAATTTTAATACCTGAAAAAATAGAATTTATCGTTTGTGTTCAATTGTAAATAAAGGAATATTAGCATGATATTAGGTAGCTAGTTGATCTTCAACGAAACAAAGTGTTAAAAAATAGAGAACTTTTTCAGAGCCGACGTTTCGAGATGCTTAAATATAGTTCTCTTCTTAAATATAATTAAAATTAGAATATTTAATTTAACATTTTGTTGGTTTCGATGAATATTTCAATTTTATTTAATTTATTTGGATAAATCATATATAATGTGACACTTTTCATATATACTTCATAAAATAAATTTTAAATTTTAATGTAAGTGTTTATAATTTTTATTCATATTTATTTATTTTTATAATCTTTACATTAAATGAAGTTTAAGAAAGTAAAATGGCAATAAATTGGCAGTATTTTGTAATAATAAAAATAAAAATTTGGTTTAGTTTTTATACAGTTTTTGTATTTTATATATAAAATACAAATACAAATACATATTTTCAATAAGTTGATATTTTATAAAAATAATTTAAAATTTATTGATAAACGGTAAATTTTTCTTAATTCAAATTGCGCGGGTAACTTTCACATTATAATTGTAAAAGTATACCTATATATATACTCGTTCACACACATGCGTGATGGATTGTGGAGTACACCGTACACCGACGTAACGTCGTATACGTATATGTTCATTGTTGACTATTTGTCTGCTCAGTATACGGACAAGGTGTTTATACATGATGGTTTTTCTGACCGATTGTTGTGAAACTTTTTAAATTTGTAAATTTGTTGAATATTGTTAGATTGTTTTTTCCTGTGATACTTTACATTTTTATTCAAAGGTTATCTATTTTAGATATTCTGTTTAAAACTTTAAAAGTTTCCTAACCTAAATTATGCTTCTTTGACAATAAGGCTGTCAAATTTGTGAGTTTTGTTTTTATTCAAAATAAAATAAATATAAGAATAAAGATTACATTAATTATGTATTGTTTTTAGGAATTTTACTATTTTCATTAAGGATTTATGCTTACTTTTTACTAGTTCATTTATCTTTATTGGAATAACAAGAAATTAAAAATGAATGATGATAATGACCTTTTTAAAGAGTACTGTATAGGTGACTTAACAAATTATAAAACTAATCAAATAGCCCTTAGATGGAGAACAAAAAAGGAGGTAATTTCTGGTAAAGGTGAATCTATATGTGGCAATAAATCGTGTGTTGCTACAGATGATCTTAAATCGTGGGAAGTAAACTTCAAATTTATTGAAAATGGAAAAAGAAATAACGTTTTAGTAAAATTAAGATTATGTAAAGAATGTTCGGTTAAGCTAAATTACAATAAGAATAAGCAGAAATCACACAAGAAGGGAGATTCTAAAAGTAATGCCGAACATGAAAAACAGAAGCAATCATATAAAAGAAGTGATTGTGAAACTAGTACAAAATCAATAAAACAAAATGAAGCTGATAATGTTGATTCAAACAAAGAAGATGATAATAGTATTTTATGGAACAATGTACCTGTCCACAATATTCAATCGGATATAAACTCAAGGATTGAAGCATACCTTTCAGACATGTTATGATAAAGCAATAAATTTTAAATTTTGTTAAATTTCCATATTTTCAAAAATCAAATTGAAAATTAAAAGTGAAATATAGGTTCTTGTATTTTCTACAAGAATAAGAGATTCACATTTTCTTGGTAAGAGTTATCTTATAAAATATATCTTACTTATATTATAAACTTGTGCATAAACTATGACTATAAATTTTGTGAAATATTTGTCTACTAATTTTGGCAAGTATTTTAAAATTTAATCAAGTTATACTAATTATTTTTCAATTTTTCATTGACAACATTATAATAAATATTTTATAAAGTTCATTAATATTAATATAATCAATATAATCAAGATACAATCGTTATATTCTAAAAAATATTTTTCATCTTTTTTCATCTTTTTTATAATATCCAAACTCAGAAATATTATTGTCAATATTAAATTTAAATATTTAATTCCACATTTTTGACATTATCATCTTTAGACACACTTTGTCTTCTTCCAAGAAACTCGCAATCATTTATAATAATTATGGTTTCCGATTATTACAATAGCTCACGACTCTATTCAAACTCTACCAGCACCGTCTCGATAAGCCGCACAAGATAAGCCAAACACATTACGAAATCGGCTCAAATACATGACTATTGGTATAAAACAGCAAGCATCTACGAAAACTGACACAGTACTCGGCAAACCGCAGAGATGGCTTTCTCAAAGACACTTGTGGCCTTAACCCTCGCCGCCTTCTTCTTCTCGAGCGTCGCCGCGCAATTCGACCTCGGCTCTCTACTGTTCTACGGAGAGGATTCATCAGAAGAGAACTCGAAACACGAACCGATCAAACGTTCGCACCACTTGGTCGTTGGCGGTAGGGTCAACGGTGACCGTCTCGTCGATAGTCAGAAGCTGGAGGAGAAGTTTTTGCTCTCCGGCAAGAAGCTTATAAGATACGTCGACATAGACCTGCCTGAGAACGAAGTGATCACAGAAATCAGATGTATGGACCAAGCGACCGATGACACCGGGGCTGAGGTCACCGTAGCGAAAGGTGGACCAGGAACCAACTCCGTTAGTTTGAGGTTTAAGAGCCAGAGATGGCGTGGGATCTACTTTGATATCGAGGTTTACGCTAAGAAAAAAAACGGAGACTAGAGTTTTAGAGACTGTTGCGGTGCGTGGAGAGATCATTTTCAGCCCGTTGTTTCTTTTTTATATTGGCGCGTTAATATACTTAATGCGCGGAATGTAAACATGTGATATCGATGAACTTCGTCAATAAAGATATGTTATTTTTTTTTAAGTAAAAGATTGTGTAATATTTATTTTTATTGTACTTACTGTTTTACCCCAAATATGTTTAATCATAAATCATATAAAAATAATTAACATTAAATTATTAAAAGAATAATATTAAAAAAAAGATCAATTTTTGATTGTGAAAATATTAAAAACATCATTGTAAGATTCTTTGATATTTAGAAAATTTGATTGTAAGATTTTTATTTTTTTTACATGCCTTTAATAAATAATCAAAAATTAAATTATTCTAATTATTAGAGAAATTGGTAAATGCCCACTATGTAGAAGAAATTTTGAAATTTTTAATATAAATAGTATATAATAAGCGAAATTAAAAGAAAACATTACAAAATAGATTACTAATGTTTGGCAGTCTCAAAAAACTATGAAATTATTATCAATATTATGAATTTATAATTTTATTTTTGAAACAAAATTGTAATTATCATAATAAATTTTTTACAGTCAAGATCAAAACAATTCAATTAATAAAAAAATTGGAAAAATAAGCTAATTTTTTTTTAATTCACCAAATATTTAATCGAAAGGAATTTCAATACATTCAATAATAGCATTACATAGAATTTTATTATTTTGATAACATTGATAATTCACAATAATTCTTTTTTCATGTAAATATAAAGAAGGTCGCGGCTAGACTTATAACAGTTTCATTATTTCAATTGTTTCGATTATTGAATTCGGAAAATACTATTTGCGCAGTTGGTAAACTATTAAAATTAGATGATTCCTGAATTTAACTAATTCTTTATAATTTTAGTGATTATGTTCTAACGCGAATAGAAAAGTTTTTATTTTAGCTCTGCTCCATTGTGAGCTACGCTAAATACACATAACTATAACGCGACCATTTTTATTGCGGGATCATTCATACACCTTGGAATGTTACAAAATCTTTATTTATAAATAAAAATAATTTTTACTAATTTATAGGTAATTGCTCCTATATCAACGTCGATAGAAGTGCATTTTTTTATGCGTAAATCTAAAATTGAAAAGAACTGGAAGTATCGCAAAATAACTGTTCATGTTTCTAGCTGAACAGTTTAGAATAATTATATTTAATTATTTCTAGTTCACAGTACCCTACGATCAAAATGATTCCAAAGGTTTGTAAAAGTCTATTAAAACTGTCAATACCCTTACCTTTTTTATAGTTTTGTTCAGAAATTTTCTGGTTTTTGGCACTTGACCTTTCGAAATCTTTGGGAATTTTCCGAAATATTGTAACCAGAGTGATTATTCACAGATATTTTGTATTTACTTCCACTTATTTCTATTTTATTTTGCTTATGATAATCAGCAAAAGGTGATTATCGGCACTAAGTATATTAATTCCTTGTTCCTACATTTTTGGAAAATAACATTAAATACTTATATACATTTTAACGTAATAAAAATGTTTTCTTTATTGTTTTGAACATATTTATTTAACTTCTAAATTTATGAACAAACTTGTGAAAAAGTAAAAAATTTTAAATAATACGAAAATGAAAATTGCATAATTATTTTCGGAAGTTACGGAGTTGTTATTTAAATAGGTCTGACTCTTTTATAATTTATTAAAAAAGACCGCGCTTTTATTGATTACCAAAGATGAGTTAATACGAAATCTACATTACCATCACTAGGTGGCCGAGGATGGAATGGATGGCATATATTGTCAGTTGTCACAATATAGCAATATAGCATGCGGTACACTTAGCGTACATTATAGGTTACAAAATAAGAAATTTCGAAGTTTATATTGAAAAGTTGTTAGCTGTTTTTATTTCACGTAACAGGTAAAAGAGTACATTATTTATTATTATAGTACATTATTATAGTACATTATTTATTTTTTTGAATTATATATTATGCGTATCATTTATTTAATTATAAGCAATGTATTTATAATTATTTATGTTTGAGGTTATATTTTGTAAACTATTGGAATTTTTCAAATAATTCAATTTACCAATTTAAAGTTTATATAATTAACAAAAAATAATATGTTATTGCTAGTATCAAATAAAATTATTTAGGTTACAAATAAGATAATATATAATTACATAAATTGAATTTTTGTTTAATAATCAGAAGTACAATAACACAAAATTATTAAATTTGACTGTTTCAGCTATTTTCAATAGTCAAAATGTCTTCATGGAAGAAAGCAGCTAAATCTACTCAAAAGACTCACAGGGAACGTCATCAGTTAGAATCTCGTAAACACTTGGGCTTACTAGAGAAAAAGAAGGATTATGTTGCAAGAGCAAAAGATTATCATGAAAAGCAAGCAACTTTGAAAGTATTAAGAAAAAGAGCTTTAAATAAAAATCCAGATGAATTTTATTTTCACATGATAAACTCTAAAGTCAAAGATGGGATTCATCGTGAAGAGGAAAAAGATGAAGAATACTCAGAAGATCAGATGAAACTCATGGAAACTCAAGATTTAAAATATGTTGCATATAAGCGAAATCTTGAAACTAAAAAAGTTGAAAAGCTGCACAGTAATTTACACATGATTGATGCAGCAAATGAAATTAAAAACACACACTTATTTTTTGTGGATGATGATGAAGAAGCTAAAGAGTTTGACCTCGCTAAAAAGCTTGACACACATCCAGCTCTTTTAAGTAGAAGAACAAACAGACCAAAATTAGAAAAACTTCAAAAAATGAAATTGCCTGAATTTGATGATTCAACTCTCAACAAAATTGAGCAGCAGAAACACATGGCATATTCAGAGTTGAGCAAACGAATAGACCGTGAACAGGAACTCTCGGTAGTGCAACAAGTGATGGAAATAAAAAGAGCTTTAAAAGATAAAAAAGTAACAAAACCACAAAAAATAAAAGGTGGTTCAAAATATAATGCACCTATTTACAAATGGAAATATGAAAGAAAAAGATAAATATAAAGAAAATTTACTACAAAACTCTGTTGGGTAATTAATACTGTATTATAAATTAAAATTTTTTTATTGTAAAAAATATCAGTTCTGTAAATACAAGTTTCTATTATAAAAAATCTTACAATTTACATTTTAGCTATTGATACTAAACACCTTCGTTATTAAATCCATTATAATAATCTTGATTTGGCTTGAAAGATAAAGTATCACTGAAATTATAACTTGAGTCTTTCATCATAAAAGCGGCAAGTGGCGTTCGACTGGGAAAAATTTCAGGTCTTCCCAATGCTATTGGAAACAGTGGAATGCTCTGTGGATAATAATCAGAACCTTCTACAGAGTCATCCTGGACAACAATAGCATCCAAAGGATCGTAAGTGTCAGAAGTTGGATCATTTGCAGGTACTGTCGTTGCAACTGTCGTTGTTGTGCTTGGTGAAAAGTTAGTGTCATCAGGACTTGCACTAGGGCACAAATTTTCTGTAGGACCATAGACAATTCTAACCGGATTATTAATACAATCCTTGTGCTTGTTGTTGGTTACGGGTTTTCTTGGGCTTCCAAGTCTTGAGACAATAAATTGCCTTTGTCTAGTTATGCATATTCTATAGGCTCGTTCGCATCTGTTGGATTGATGATAGACATCAAAAATATCATAATTTCGTTTTCGTCGTTTTAATATTTTTTCGTCGTCTACAGCTACCGCAATTGGCGCAGTCATAATTTCTTCAGTTATCGCTTCTGGATCATTAGCTATATCCGACTGAGATTCAAAGTTACTGAAATTCATGACAGTCTCCGAAATTTGTTCCCTATTGTCACTGGATTCAGAATTTTGATTATTTAAATTTGTCAGACCAGTGTTATCTTCAGGTACCGCCATTGTCTCTTCCACATTTTCGCTTGGAACCGCTATCAAGTCTTGACCATTTAAGCTTGAACTTGCTGAAGCCTCAGCAATCTCGTGTACAGCAGCTATTTCACCTGCGTTATGACTTTCTTCTACAGAAAACTCCTGACCAACCGGAACCGACGAATCAGCTATTGCTGTTTCTTGAGATACATATTCAACTGTTTCCACACCCTCATCGTATGTTGCACCAGGAAGCTCCACTTTAATTCTCAACTCAGGGTCACTAAAAAGTCTTGCCAAAGGTCGTGGCGCAGCAGGTAAAGGCGGTACACCACCTGCTGGTCTTGGTACTATCCCCCCTGCACCAGCCGGCATCGCTCCCGGCACTGCAGCTCCTGGCATTGCTGGTGCTCCTGGAGGTCTCGGGGCCATAGCACCCGGGGCACCCATGGCACCGGCAGCACCCATTGTACCAGCACCAGCCATAGGCGCTCCCGGTGGTCTCGCAGCCATCGCTGCCCCGGGTGCCATCGCGCCACCAGGTGCCATTGCTGGAGCAGCTCCCGGTGGTCTCGGAGCCATCGCTGCTCCGGGTGCCATTGCTCCTCCTGGTGCCATTACTGGTGCAGCCCCTGGTCTCGGAGCCGTCGCCGCTCCAGCAGCCGGCATCATTGCTCCCATTGCTGGAGCTCCTGCGGGTCGCTGAGCCATTGCTCCACCGGGTGCTGCAGGTGTCATAGCACCCATCGCTGCTCCACCACCTGCTGCGGGTGTCATCGGGCCCATTGCTGCTCCCGGCTGGTAAAATTAAAAGTAGATTATGTTTCGAATTATTATCTAGAATTTTTCGATATATGTAAAAGGAAATATATAAAAAAACGTCTTTTTTGCTTAGCGGGGCGAGTAACTTTTCTCCTGGCGCCAATTCGTATACAAACCACACGAAAAAATAAAGAAATACTCAGATTGCATGATTATAGCCCTTGGTTCCAAGGGCTATAATCCTTGTAACAATTTACATGCTATCTGACACATTCTTTATTTTGCCTTCGCAGGTGCATAACATATATACTAATCTACATTTACACATCGTCTACAATTTTGTTTAAATAAAAACATCAGTTAATAAACTATAATTTTTATTTAATCATTTGAATTTTATATTTTTATGACTTCGAAATTGCTTATTCCAATCTCTTAATAATTTAAAACGTATAATTATAAAACTTCGTTTATCAACATCTAAACAACATCAAATTTTAAAAAATGTCCGAAAATTCTAAATAAAAACAAAATATTTTCAATAATCTAAACATGATCATTATTCAATAATCCAACATCATCGAAACTACCTATAATCGAAAACATATGAACCAACCGTGCCAGGAGGCCTCGCAGCCGCTCCTCCTGCCGGCATCATCATCATCGTCATTGTTCCTGGCACCATCCCCATCATCGTCCCTGGCGCGCCTGCCGCCGGTAGGACAGTAGAAATGCTGCTGCAGGTATAGGTGATCTGCCAGCGCTCCTTCTTCGATATTACCTCGACCCTCGGGCAGACAGTTATAGACCTGATGCACATGCGAGAAAATGGTCGAATTACTCGAGGCGACACATAATTGACCGGAAAATTTGTACGTATGTAAGTGCATAACC
>JAPYZB010015440.1:0-10189 GCA_030522745.1 Eupelmus kiefferi | reverse complement strand
ATATATATATATATTTATAAATCGGACCGAGTGCGCATCCTTCACAAAAATTAGAAAAATAAACAAAAGAAAATCGACCAGTGTAAATTGTCAAAAATCTATTTTGAGAAAAAAATAAAGGACCCAAAATATAAAGCAGAAACTAACCGAATAATTATTGGACCTGGACTCGAAAGGTTACCGATAAAGAAAAAAAGGAACACCTTAATATTTAAGTGCACGGACCATCAAAAAAAAAAAATTGTTTCCTAACTACAACTACACCCCAGTCTGAAGCAGCCCAGAGCGTCACCAAGTAACGAGGAAGATCTTAAATACTCGCATGCCCAGTTAGTTTTTAGATTTTTATTTATTCTCCTCCGCGTCCCTTCTCGGAGGTACGACAAGAGACTGCAGGGCGGGCCCGTAGGGGACGCGCCGAACAAAATCTCAATCAAATAAAATATCTTTAGGGTTTACGTACTCGCTTCACGAGTACGTAACACCGAGTTTTTTCACATCATCTGTAAGAACTTCTTTCCATCTGTATGAGTTAATTGAAGAATTTGTTTTAATTAAATCAAGCTATACTCCTGTCTATTTGTACGTACGTTTTTTGTTATTTTTCGTTTTTCTATGAATCCTCTAAAATGATGATGAACTTCCTCAAAACGAGGGGTTGTACTTTTGAAAACTGATTACTTCTTTTTTCGCCTGTGACGTTCTCTTTCATTTCCGAAGGATCTAGGTAGTGGATTTCTAATCCTTTTTGAACTACTGTCACATTCGGTATCTCTCTTCAGTAACCAACAGTAGTCTGCCATCATGTTTACATCCCATTCTCCTTGCCACCTCCGTTCTACATCTTTCAGATCTTGATGAAAACGCTCACCTTGATCTTAGCTATAATCGCCTAAATTCTGTGGAAAATAAGCAACATGAGAATCTAAAAAATATCCCTTCTTTTACTTTCATGTCAGACAATTGAGGAAACTGTTCTCTCAGGTATTGAAAACATTGCCCTTCCTTATTTAAAGCCTTGACAAATTATTTCATTAATCCAAGTTTAATGTGAAGAGGCTGAAGCAATACTTTTGTTGGATCAATTAAAGGCTCTTCCAGTACATTGCGATTTCCTGGTTCAAGTGCCACTCATGCTTGCCAAATCTTTTTCTCGTAATGATTTCCACGATCTCTACTATTTCACAAACACAAAAAGCAGGGATATTTTGTATATCCTGACTGTTGGCCTAGAAGAATCGTTATGATTTTTAAGTCACCACAAACTTGCTAGCTATGCTCATAATAACGAATTTTTTCCAATACGTACTGAATATTTTCATATGTTTCTTTTAATTTTGTTGAGTGCGCTATTGGCAGACTTGCGTAATCATTGCCATTGTCGAGCAATACTGTCTTGAGACTTCGTTTTGAAAAGTCTATAAACAACCTCCATTCTTCGGAAACATAACAGTCTACTGTTGGTTACTGAAGAGAGATACCGAATGTGACAGTAGTTCAAAAAAGATTAGAAATCCACTACATAGATCCTTCGGAAATAAAAGAGAACGTTACAGGCGAAAAAAGGAGTAATCAGTTTTCAAAAGTACAACCCCTCGTTTCGAGGAAGTTCGTTTAGAGGATTCATAGAAAAACAAAAAGTAACAAAAAACGTACGTACAAATAGACAGGAGTATAGCTTGATTTAATTAAAACAAATTCTTCAATTACCTCATACAGATGAAAAGAAGTTCTTACAGATGATGTGAAAAACTCGGTTGGCCGTCGTCACCATTTTTCCCTATTTGACCTTAAAATATCCTTGACCCTGACGTGATGGGGTCAAACTGACCCCGGATTCGGATTTAGCGACCCAAAAAAGGTTTAAATATGATGTTTTTTTTCTACTGAGGTCAAACTGACCCCGGATTCGGATTCAGCGACCCAAAATACTTAAGAATAGTATACTGTGATCTCGAGATCAGACCACTTTTTTTTGTGTGCCGGTGTAATCGCAAAACATACTTGCAAATGTTATACCTTTTCAAAGGTAAGCTTGTAACGTATTTGGTACACCCCATTCAATTGACATTTGCTTTATGATTTCATAAAATTCTAAATTCGAGGTTTCAAAAAATAATTATTATAACTAAATAACTTTCCTGTACTTTCTGAAATTTCGGCGGTGATTTTCTGTTAGTTCTAAAACTTGTATTTTTATTCTAATAATCTAAATAAGAGAATAAAAACTCAAGAATAAAAATGTACTGTATTTGAAGATAGGAATATTTCAAACATATTTTCTGTAATAAAAGAAAGTTTATTAAAAAAGATATTTTGCCACTTAATTGAATTAAAAATTAGAGTTTTTAGTATGTTTTGTAGTCATTTCTGAAAATTGTTTGTTCATTTTTTATATATGTTCATATAGAACATTTTCAGAACTTCTATTTGACAGTTTAAAAATGCAAATATTATATATAAGCTTATTTGTTGTAAAATTAGTATGACTTAAGTTTTGTCTGAACTTAAGTATTTCCTATACAAGTTAAGTTTTATTTTAAAATTACTCAAAAATTTATTAATCGTTCGAACTGATACCACGTGGTATTCGACATCAGGGCGCATAAATCTAAAACAGATAGATCCCTTTTTGTATTGTGATAGTCTATATCAAATCTAACATTAGAGTACCATTATTTGACGGACATTTACTTTAACAAATAATTCCATAAATGAGTAAAATGTTTGTTTTTGTATATCTATGCTTTTTATAAGTGTACTAAACAAGAGTGAAAATTTTGCAAAAATTATATTTAAAAATGATGTTGGAATATATTTTAACAAATAAGTAATTTTAAAGTGACAAGATGCGAAAATTAAAGATTTTGAGGTTAGTATAACGTACTTATCATGTATTTTTTGTAATTAATTAATTCATTAATTTAGATACATAAATTATTTACCATTGATTTTCTGATTAACATTTTACAACATTTTTATTTATTTTATAGTGCACTTATGTAAGATAACATCAGGTCATATCTAAGTCACCAAACTAGCAAACCCAACCAATTTATTTCCCGTATTCGAATTTCTCAATAAAGCCGCATTTCTGCGCTTAAACAGCACGAAACAAAGTTACAATGCGCCGATCTGGAATTTCAGGCTGGTCGAAGCCCGCTCAAGCAGAATCACCTTAACGCCAACTTTCCCTACTCGACTCGTATACCGATCGTCCGATATGACGACACCACCTTAGTGTCTACCGCTAATTTGTCAATATCTTAATACAAGTGTGCCGACTAAGTGCACAGATAAGATTGTGTATCAATCAACTATGCCTTTACCGGAGCGATTCCAAAGATGCGCAATTCTGAATCACGTGAACCTAATCGATAAGTCCAGGTTCGTGTCGTTAGATCACGTAAAAAGTATAAAGGTTTCAAATCAACCATCTTAATGTGTGCGAACGCGAATCACGTGCGGTTTAGATTGAAATTTCAAAATGCAATAAGTTTGTAAGCAGCGGAAAGATCCGAATACGCGAAAAAGCGCCCGTCGCTGCTAACTCAACGTAAACACAAAGAAGTTTAAGTGTTCGTTAAGAAAAACAATAAAAATATTGTACCACGCTCACGTGTAGAATTATATTTAAAAGCCAATCTAATCTTGTAACTGAAAATAAATGATTATTCGTTTCCAAAGTTCGTAAATAAACAAACGACTGCGTAAACCCCTAATTGTGTCTGAATCAAAATAAATGTCTATTAAGCCAGCACATCCAAGTGACAAGGCCAAGATTAGGCAGCCACTATAATTTTTTGCTAAATTTTTGCTGATTTGTTGCTGACATATCAATTTTTTTGCTCTAGCCGTTTCCAACCATAGCTGTAACTTATGACAGAATTGACATAAATCATCGCGGTAAACAACATATTTTGTTGCTAATTTTGCACTTTAAAATGGTATATTTTGAAAATCCGAAATATAAGTGTATGACCCAAATACCGATTATGATTCAAGGCAGAATTTTCAAAATTTTGACAAAATTATTTTAGAGCTAAAACGAATGTACCCTATTTTGTTGCTGATTTTTTGCTAGCATTCTGCGTCATCATCACCGCGAACAATCCAAAGTTTATTGATCTGCCGACGTTTCGGACTTGTTAATAACGCTTCTTATCAAGACTGTACAAAACAAGAGGTTCAAGTAACACATTAACAAAAATAAATTACACAGATAAGAAATTACATCTTAAGATCGACAAAATTGTTACATAAAATTTATAAATCTTACCAGTTTAACAAAGAACTGAAGAGTCAGTGCGGTATTTCATCTTTATAACTTGTCATACATCTAAGAGATAACCAGAATATTTAGAAAAAATTTTTTTTAATTTTACAATTTAAAAGAATTACAAGAAACGTAATAAAACCGACAAAGCTTACACAAATGGTAACTTTGATACCTCCTTGTCTCTCACTTGACAGATGCTCCCTCTTGTACAACGTGTTGAATGTCAAAATTGTAAACGTTTACCTTTTATTTATATTACTTGAACTTGATTAGTTCTTCGCGGAACCGGAAGGTTATGAGAGACGGGGTAACATTAGAAAATAATTCTGATTGTCAAGACGAGCGTAAGAGAAAGGGAAGGTGTGAGCGCGACGGCGCGCGCGCTGACGAACAGCTATTTGCAGTTGTGCGCGAGAGCGCCCACATACAATTATTGCTGTGTGTGTAGCGGCGGCTGCAGGTGGAGGTTAGCGCGGCATGGCTCTTACTCGCTCACGAAAACGTCGCGCAAACCGCAGAGTTTGCTATACAAAAATGTACACAAACACATATATATACATATACAGGTCTTGTTCGCGCAACTCGACTGATATTTTTTGGTCGCGGTTTACCGACGGATCGGCGCGAGGCAGCGTTTTGCTCTTTCTTGGATTACCATTAATAACTCGTATCATTCTTATAATTAAAATATGTCTACATGTAAGTGAGATGCCCGTTGATAATGTTAAGTGTGTTTCTATATACATTCTTTAGTTGATTAGTGCCTTCTATTCTATTTAGTGTATCTGAGTGTGTGTAGATGTTTATTATTTCAGAAAAAACTCTCAAATTGATAAAATGTCCAGATTCTTTAGAATAGCGTGTGAGAACTGATTTTTCATCGTTGTTTCTTATTGCTCTTGCATGTTGTGCTATACGTATTTTCATTTTTCTTTTGCTCGTGCCAATGTACGTAGCTGAGCAAGAAAAACATGGAATTCTATAGTCAATGTTGCTACTGTTAAGTTTGTCAATTTGGTCTTTTCCTAATTTGGTTATATTATTAAACTTGTTAATAGTTCTGATAACCCGTAACAAGCAATATTTTCTTAGAATTTTATTTAATCTAGGCGTCAATTTTTTAATGCAAGGAATAACAAATGCTGGTCTGCGTAAAATTGATCGCTTCATTATGTTGTTACTTATTGAGTTTCTACCCTTGAGTATTAGTAGTCTCTTTTTAATGTATTTATTAATCAATTTTTCCGGATAGTTATTATTAATTGAAAAATCTTTTGATAATGTTAAGTTGTCTTTGTGAAAAGCGGGATCTGACAATAAGATGCATTTGTCTACTAAGTTATATATAATAGCTATTTTTTGAGATTTTGGGTGAGGTGAAAAGTAATTGAAATATCTGCTGGATGCAGTGTTTTTTCTATACTAGTTAGTCTTTGATGTATCGTTATCCTGTCTAAATATTTCTATGTCCAAAAAACTGATTTTTTTATTGTTTTCAAACTGTACAGTAAATTTTAAAGAATCACAGTAGTTGTTAAAAGTATTGAGAATATTATTTATTTTACTATTGTCTGCAATAAGAAAAATGTCATCAAGATATCTTTTATACAAAATCATATTATTTTTGAAACAGTTAAGTGAATTCTCTTCAAGCATCTCTAACGTCATGTTAGCAAACCAAGGTCTTGTGCGAAAATCCATTAAAACTCATATGATTTCATAGTAATATTTGCCATTGAATTGTAGGAAAGTAAAATTCAAAATAATGCTTATGCCTTCCAAAAATTCATTTTTTGATAAAAGAACTGTACTTTTTAAATATCTCCATTTTTGGAAAAGCTTCCAGAATAAGATTTTTTGGTAAATAGAAAAGAATAGAGACAACGTTGAAAGATGTAAATCGGTGGTTATCTGGAGCCGTTAATTTTTCAACAATCTCTTTTAGTTCCATGCTATTTTTTTAAGTTAGATTTTGTCTTCGGAATGTATTTATTTAAGAGACAGCAAAGAGCTTTATCTAATGAGAATGTAGGACTATTAATAGCCGAGACTATAACGCGTATTGGGTAGTTATTTTTGTGTATTTTTAATAGCCCGTAAGCTCTTGGTGAAGTTGTGTTCTCTAGATTCAATTTAACATTTGAATATCTAGCTTTGCTCTATCACTTTGATATACACGTGGTATATCAGCTTTGATATACCACTACCATAAATTACAAAAAGGAATACAACCGCTCAAATTAAACAACAAGATATAATTACATACAAATCACTAGGAGATACAGAAACATTAATATAAAAAATAGTTATATTACAGCAATAACAGTTTATAATAATTTACCAAATAAATAAAAGGAACAAAAAATTGAAAAAATGGACATAGGAAAACCATTAATCAGTGAATAATTGTTTCATAAATTGCAATCGGATTAAATCTCTATACTATTCTTTGTATCAAGATCAACAAATAAAACAGCATAGCACAATTAGAAAGGAAATAATTGCAATCCTCAGGGATGCTAATCCTACATTAGAAGTCCATCGGGATTACAAAGCAGTGCTTAAAACGCTAGTATTAGACATCAGAACATACATATGTGCAAACGAAATATGCGATATGCACTGCAAACGATCTCAGAGACGGTTATCAAATTATCAAATTATCAAATTATCATCTTAATAAAATGGATGACTTACCTATAGAATTACGCAGACTAATAGAGAAGATAGCTGCACAAATCACTAATTCAAATACATACAACAATAAATCAAGCACCAATTACATCAAATTTAAAAAGCAATCGCTTCAAATCACTGACGACGACAAATTTAATAACAAAGAAAAATATCCTATCATAGAAACTATTTTCAACAAAATAGATGAAATGGCAGAAACTAATATTAAACTGATAAGAACAAACAAAGCAGTGAATGCTCCAGGTATAAAAATACGAGAACCAAACAGTTATCGTATGACATACAGAGATATAAATTATCCAGGAAACAACAAGGCACTATTTTACTTCGGTAGAGGTATTAGAGGCAAACAAACATTCCTGAATTCAACTACCACCCTAAAAAATCAACCATCGAGCAGAGATACTGTCGTAATCGATGATATTGTTTTCACTGCTTCATGTAAATGCGATACAGCTCATCAACATAGAGAAATGTTTTCACACTGCAGAGTCACATGCGCGGTAGGACTAACATGTCCTGCTAGAGTAACGAGCATGGAGGGATTGCTTTTTGCCAAAGATTACAACACAACAACGGAAACTTTTACAACCGCAAGATCTATGCTAGTGAAAAATTGGTGAATTTGTCATAGTTAAAATAGTGTATTGTGTCAATGAATAAATAAGTTCAATTTGAAATATAAAACACAGCTGACTGCTTTTAGTTCTTAAGTTAATTAATTATGTACTTTTTTGTAATTAACGCCTCACCAGCGTACAGGATCTGCGAATCCTCTGCTGAATTACATTATTTTGCAATGCATAGTGTATAAATTTACTTTATAATTTTCTGTACATTTACTCTGGTTTATAAATATAAAATAAATATCTTCAAATTTAAAAACGCCTTTATCGTATTAATCTTGAATAACAGCTTATATTTTTAATTGTAACTGTCTTAGTGGGCATTTATTCAATGGTAAATAATAAGCAATATCTCCAAGAGAGCTTTCTACTTTGTCAATATAAGTACTTTTGTTTATCGCAATGCAAACATAATCTTCATCTGCCTGAGTGAAGAAAATATTATTCTTATTTTTTTTAAAATACTTAGCTCTTATTAATGTTTGTTAACATAATCCGATCTTGTAGGTTTATGTGTTATTTATTTTCTATAAATCTAGTAACTGAAAAAGTTTGTTATGGACTTTGTTATTGTCATTATCCTGTTCAGTTTCAGTTTCAAAACTTGAGAAACATTCATTATCTTTTAGGAGATCAAAAGCCGTAGACTTGTTAATCTCCGAGGTAAATTTAAATTTCTTCCCAAGGCAGAGGGTATCTTGTACATAACTAGGACTTTCCGAATCGGAGATGTTGACAAGCCATTTTTCTCTTGGGTTTGTGTGTACGCTCACTTCTGTTTTATTATGAACTATCTTTAGACATTTAATTTTCTTAGTTTTAATTCTTTCAATCTTATATTTACAAGCGTCAATTGTATATGTATAAAATTCAGAACATTTTTTAATGAAATTATCATTTGTCAAAACGTTGAATTTTTCTTTAATAGAATAGATTTCTTTAGTAAGGAATTTAATATGTATATAAATGTCAGTAATTTGACATTTAAAATTCTTCTACACAAGGAATTAGAAAAATGGCTTAGCTTCCGTTTGATCCTACTACTATGGAACGTTACATTACTTAATCTCGAGTTAACATTGCTAATATGCTTGGGAGTAAAATCTCGCGTTCTGCATTCTAATAAAAACGTTAAGTGCGATTTCGCTTTGACCAGATCTTTCAAAGATTTGCTCAAATTTATGATTAATTTGTTGATAGAGTTGCCAAAAATTTGTTTGCGAGATTAATAATAAAAAATGATTAAAAAGACGTAGTTCTTTAAGCGCGTTATAAAGAGTCGTTATTGAGTTCTTATATGTGACATTCGTAGTCAGCTCAAAGGTGGTCAAAGCAAATGACGATCGATGTCCGCTTGAAGGAGTCATGATGTTTTAAAATTGAGTAGTGTGTGATGGTAGTGCGTTAGCATATCAGTGATCCACTGCCTAAGATATTGAATTAATTGTTCGTGTGGTGTGGATTTGGCATAAAGTAGACAAGTCTTTTGATTTCCGCGAACAATCCAAAGTTTATTGATCTGCCGACGTTTCGAACGTGTTAATAACGCCCCTTATCAAGACTGTACAAAACAAGAGGTTCAAGTAACACATTAACAAAAATAAATTACACAGATAAGAAATTACATTTTAAACCCAACAAAATTGTTACATAAAATTTATAAATCCCACCAGTTTAACAAAGAACTGGAGAGTCAGTGCAGTATTACATCTTTATAACTCGTCATACATCTCAGAGATGATCAGAACTACGCAGAGAAAATTCGTTTTAATTTTACAATTCAAAAGAATTACAAAAAACGTAATGAAACCAACAAAGCTTACACAAATGATCACTCTGGTACCGAGGGAGGGAGTAACAGCGGAAAATAATTCCGATTGTCAAGACGAGCCTGAGACAGAGAGAATGGGTGAAAGTGCAAAGGCATATGCACCGACGGACAGCTACTCGCAGTCTCCCGAGGGCACCACCATACAATTATCGCTGTGTGTGTAGCGGCGCCTGTAGGTTGGGGTTAGTGTGGCTAGGCTCTCGCTCGCGAACGAAAACGTCGCGCTAACCGCAGAGCTCGCTATACGAAAATGTATGCAAAAGCAGACATGTATATATATATATCTTCCTATATTATATAGTTGTTTTAGGACCGGCCCCCCTCTCCCTTCCTCTCCCCTCATCCCCCCTCTCCGCCCTCTCCCCCCCCTCATTTTTCTCCATTATTTTTCTTTCAAAATAACGTATAATTCTCACCCTAAGCGTTGTTTTTAGTCATTTTTTAAAAAATACTGTCTCTTCCTTATTCCTCCCTTTTCCCCTCTCCCCTCCCCCCTCTTCGCCCCTACTCTCCCCCCTCTTCACCTCCTCCCACGATTCTGTGCTGTATCATGTGCCAATTTGCTTTGACATATTCACATAATTTGTTACGTAAAAAATCACGTGTATTTATGAATTAAGTTATAAAATACAGATTTTAACACAAATTTTAATACGTGTTTTAATACTTGATTTATCACGCGTATATTTTAAGCAGAGCATAATTTGATAATATTATTATTTGATATTATAAAAGTTATATAATAAAACTTATGGT
>JAPYZB010015401.1:0-10706 GCA_030522745.1 Eupelmus kiefferi | reverse complement strand
GGCAAATAATCACCTTCCACACCCGTATCGAAATGTACTATTATAGCACTGCGTGGCATAAATCCTCACTTATGTCACGCCTATCCGTGGCATAAATAGCCCATTATTACACCGTGCTTATCACGGTGCAAAAATGGACTGCATATGCCACGGATAGTCATGGCAGAGGATTTATGCTAGTCAGTGCTATAAAATATTGTACGATACTCGTGTAATAAGTAATACTTCAAGGCACAACGTTTAGAGCCCTCGCTACGCTCGGGCGCTAATACACGTCATCCCGTAAACTGCTACTTATGCCACTAGTATCGTAATGTACTAATTCGTAACCTTTTTTGTACGAGCAAAATATCACAGTTCTTCAACAGTGAATAAAAACTACATTCCCTTACTCAGTGATTGATCAAAAACGTATATTTCTTTGCTAAATATAATTTTTTTTATTTCACAAACTTTTTATGTACATACAAAGTTCAACGTAAAAACATTCCATTAAATTTATAATACACAAGAGCACAGCTCCAACAAAAGAAGAAAACCCTAAACTTCAATATCATCCTCAGCGGGCGGCAGCGGAACATTCGTAACGGTTAGGGGTTTCGCTTGTCCCTTCATGCAGAGCAGAACCTGGAGCTTACTGGCGAGTTTACCTACAGGCGTCACCGAAAGCGTAACCGGTAAAGGTACTCCAGTGGCCAGTGGCGGTAATCTCACCACTCTTGGCTTCACCAATGCATTTTCATCTCTGCAGAGCAGGAACAGATTGCCGGCCGAAAAGGTCTCTGCTATGTTGGTCACCAGGATCTTAACGACATAGTCTGGTCCGAGTCCAAGTACTGAGCACTGTAGGCTGATCGGTAGCGGTCCGGACTCGTGCTTTGCCATCGTGATCTCGCGGGCCTTGATGGCTGCGTCAAGGCGCAGTCTCAAAAAGCCTTGCTGAAAGGTCGTGTGGATTTTTACTGCCTCCGATCTCTCTCGAATGGTTTGTTCGATGAAGAGCTTCGTTTTCTTCGGTATAACGAATTTCATACCAGAGGGTGGTGAGTTGAAGCTCGGCTGTAGGCTCGAGCGCACACTGAAGTCGGCTGTGCGCTTGAGAATTTTTACGCTGAGACCACCGCTGCATGTGACCATTGCCATGGCACGTTCTTCCTGGCCCAGTCTACCGTACTGAAAATTTTGTTTTTGCGTTAGCGAGTATATCGGCGCTCTCTGTATATATATCATAACATTAATTTAATAATTGATGATGTACCTTGAAGGATGATACTGATTCTAAAGTTTTTATTGTGTCCACGTGATGCTTCTGATCAAAAATACGAACTCCCAGTCCTGCGATGCTGATCGCTAAAAGTGATAAACCATTTTGAGGTACTGGTAAGCTAACCATATCCAAGGGATTTCCTGGTAGTTGAATTTTCCATAATTTTACGCCCTGCGACGATTTAATATTTTTATTTTTTATTCATACTATATTTTTGGATGTAAGTCATTCTATCATACAAAAAACTGTTAAAGAAAAAACATACATTCAAGTAATAACGAGAAGTAATCCTCTACTTGATCTTTCCATTATATATAGGGGTGACCGGGGCTAGTTGGCTACAGGGGTAAATTGGTAAGATACTTAATATCTTTTCATCTAAGCTCTACATTGCTATTTACAGCTATCAAGAATGGAGCATACGTATGTAGGTTCATCAATATGTATAAGTTGTAATTATACATTTTTAAACTAATAAAATATTAAGCATTTTGTCAACTTACCCCTGCAGCCAACTATAGCCCCGGTCTCCCCTACTGTCATATTTTCTAGAGTTTACTTCGTTGTCTAACACTCGCATGAATTGAAACGTTTTTCCTTTCAGTTAACGATAAGTAATATTACCTTTTTCGTAAAACCCGAAAACGTCCCATTCATTGCCGCAACAGCGGCGCCTTCGCAGGTCAAAGTGGAAATAGCTACGGCAGGAGCCGACAAAGTTTCCCAAGACTGAAAAGTACTACCGCGCTTAATCGCACCTATCCTTCCATCTCTGCCAGCTATGACTATTTGTCCGTCACCTGCCCATAGACCCGAAGTAGTCAATGCAACCGGCGGCCATCCTATCACATGTTTGTCGACTACATAGAAACCTCTGCGAAAACAAATTAAATTAAATTGAGTTTTGGCAAAAAGACATGGGCGGTTAAAGCGTGGAAATATTTTAGCCGCGAATTCTCACCTATGATCCAAAATTAAAATTTCGCCGGATTCAGTGCCGATAATTAGATAGCTAGACGCTATCTCAGTCCAAGAATCTTTCCGAATAGCGCCGACAATTGTTATCGCGTTCATTTTGGTAAGTGGCAGTCTTCTATATTGTTCTGCGAAACTTGGACGTTCTTCCGCTTTGAGAGATAGAAATTTCAGGGTTCTTGATGTCAGGGAGGCTGCGCCGCTTTCTTTCAGCAGCAGCTCTAGGTCGTCCGCAAGTGTCATCACGTTTAATTCTTCGTCCAAACCAGATTTATACCATATCTAATTAAGATTAAAATTTGTATGTCGTTTTACAAATTGTTAATTTTCAGTTTTAATTTATTGTCCTAATGAAATACAAAAATAAAAATAAATTTCTAAGTAGGTAATGAAATGTATTGCCGATAGAAAATGAAGTTTAATAAAAAAAACATGCACGAGAAGGCATAGACATTTATTTAATAGAACAAAGTATTCCTGTTTGGCTTACGGTTATGAAAAAATTCAAAATGCATTAAATAAGCACTAATCGATCAAAGATGTAAATGAATATTAGTAAGAACAAAAACGGTGGCTTCATGTGATAAATGCTTACATTTTTTTCCAAATTGATTTTACACCTTTTTAAGGAGATTTCAAGGACCGTCTTATGTAAAATTCATACAGCTACTGAAAAATAAATGTTCATTTTTTATTAATCATCACTTTCCAAGCTTTTCTGATAAATCCGTTATAATCTAAACAATTACAGTTTTAATTTCTTTAAATTATTTACACATAATCTATTGTAAAACTATTAATTATAAGAAAACACGAAAAATGGACTTTTCTAGTTATATTGCAAAACGGAAAGTTATAACGACTAATATTACATTAAATATATCAGAATTAAATAATAGAATAGTTAAAACAAACTATTCTTTGATAAAAATTAATATTTTACGATTTGTTTTACTTAAATATACAGATTTGTTATTATTTCAATGAATGTAACGAAGAGAAGAGAACATGTTCACTAGTTAAGAGAAAAGATTATAACTTAAAGTTATAGCCCTAATTATATTGGTATTTAGTACTGTAATGAATTAGCTAAGTCTTAGATTTAAACTTATTTCTTCTGAACTCGGACCACTTTCAAATGTTAAAACTTCTTAAAAACATGAAACGTGGATTAAAGAAATTATCTTGGACAGCCACTTAAAATTTTTTATAACAACAGTTTACAACCGTAAGCCATTCAATTTTCGACTACCCTGTTCTATTAAATTATTTATAATACGTTTTCTAACATCTTGTTCTTTCGGGTGGGCATTTAACTGCGGTAAACAGAACTTGAAATGCGGCCTCATATTTTTGAAAATGAACACACTGGAGCCAGCACCGATGGCAAGTGCCGCTGACTTTTTCTCTCCATTTTCTGTGTAAAATCCAACAACTGCACACGGTACGTCAGTCATCATATGTTCGGTAACTTGCTCATCGCCTTTGAAAACTCGTAACTAAAAATTTTGATTATTTTTATTGTAACGAGAAAAAAATTAATTTTACGCATTTTTTTTTATTGTTTACGAAACTTACTTTAGTATCATCCAATGTGGTGCTACCAAGATCTGCAGCAATAAGTCTGGCATCACCATCCCCAGTCACATCAAGCATATCTATCCCATTGGGCAGCGTGTACATTCGTGTATTTGGCTCCCAAATAGCATCTAACCATCGTGACGTGCTTAGTCCCGTTCGCTCCATTATTTACAAAAAAACTATTTACAAAACTGAAATATCGATGTCATTTAAAGGATACTATTAATAAAATTAAAAAAATAGAATTTTTTATGATAATTATATATATCTATTATAAACATGAATGTTACACACAACAGGTCAATGTTTAAATATTACTCATTTTGTAAAATTATATTAGACATTATTAAGTTATACAAGTTTAAAATAAATAAATATTATAATCCGAACTTTTAATTATTACTAAAATTTACTGTACTCAACAATTAAGGTAGAAAACATCTGGTGATCAACTTATAGTTGACGTTGCGCATTTGTTTACACCGCTGTAACCAAGGAAACTGCATTGCCTTTGATATAAAAACAGCTGATTACTGTAACAGCATATGAAATCATTATGTGTAGAATATATGAAAAATAATAAAATAAAAAATTATAGAATCTTTCTAATTAATATTTGATGCAGTTATTAATTATCATTACACAAGTATTTTTTAAATTTATTTAAAGTTTCTATTGAATGTAGCATTGTACGAGGTCATTTTTTTAATTACATTTCAAAATAAACCATTTTAGTTGCACATTTGTTTACTCATTACAAAAAAGTTTTCTTAAAATCGATTAAAGTTAATATTTTCTGATGGCGCATAGATTCTTTTAAATTACATAGTTATTTAAAAAATATTTCAGTTGGTCAACATTTTTGGAGTAATATGTTTAGTTAATAGCAGAAACAAAGGAGATAATATTTAAATTTAAATATATTGCAAATGTTTTGACTAATACATTCTTTTAATCATTCAATTTTCATTATAAAATTTACATAATTAACTTACTAGTAAACAGCCTTGGGTAACGATTTTTAAATAAGCAAAGTAGATGACATTAATATTTTGAACATTTTTGTTACTTCTTAATAATAAATTATAATTTGATTTTATAATACTGATCTAAATGATAAAAAATTGTAGAGAAATAATGATTTTTTTGCATGTTTGTCACCCTCGCCTTCGGCTCGGGTGACAATTATCATGCGATCTGGGACATTCTTTACTTTTGCTCCCTAGGTGTGTAATGTACTATATTTATAGAATACATTAATAAAAAAGTTCTCATGATTATATGACATAATATAAAAATTACAAAGATTTTATCCGATATCAATAAGCCGTATAAATCGCAAAATTGAGAACTTTATTAAAATTTTTTTTAAATGATTTAAATCTAGCAATATTATATTGGTAAAAGCTAAATGCAAAGATTTTGATTTTCTAAAAGTGTAATGCAAATCCAATTTTCCTACTAGCAAGCTTTTCAATCTTTTCGATTGAAAATTTTAATTGATTAGATACTCTGTTAACTATTTTCCAGTGTTAACTAAACTCCAGTGCGAGTATCTCATAACAATACAAAATTAATTTTCATTATCCAAACATAAATCATAAGATCGTTCACGAGAATACGACCTATACAGCGTCTACAGTTTTAGCAATAATAGTATAGAAGTTCAATATATACTTCATATTTTGATTATTATTTGATAAATAATTAAAAATACGATACGCTAATGTAGGCATGTATATTTAATTTATAGAGTAATTTTTAAAATTATTTTCAATAGGGAAACATTTAAACTGAATTGATTAAAAATGTTAAAGAACGAATATAACTTTTCTTGTGACAATAACTTAATTGCTTTTATAAAAACATAAATAGTAAATAAATGTAACCTTTAGATATAAATTTAAGTTCTGAAAAAACTATATTTCTTTTTTCTTCTAATCTTATGATTTTGATAACTATCTATCTAATAATTATTTTCATGAAAACAGGGTTTGCAATTTTTATATTCATGAAAAAGTGTAACTTTACAAAATACATTTTATAAAAAGAATTTAATTCAAATGTCGTAGACATACTTTATTACAGTACTTTTGTAAAAAATATTATCATTATACTTATACATATTAAAAAATTATTATTTGTGCTTATATATATGTTTGACTGTATATTAAAAAATAATATATACACATAAACAATAAGTAAATCAAAAATTAATATTTATATTTTTACTTTAAAAAAATTTGTTATTTATTATAAAAATATTGATATATAACTTCTTTAAACAAATTAATGACAAAATATGATTAAAATATAATACATAAAAATAATATTTTAATTTATTATAAAATTATCTTCAATAATAACTTGTAAAAAAAATTCTGTTCAATTTTTTTTTAATTGCTATTTTTATACAACTGCTTTTCCAAACAATTCTCTAATTATAATGAAAGAAAAAGTGTGCTCATTGATGACTTAGGTAAAAAATGTATATTATTTACTGTCCATGCGTACATTTTGTTACACTTTTCGCGTAATACTGGTCAACGACTGATTACGTGTCAATTAATTGACTAAAAGGACCAATTGGACAAAGTCATTCGAGATGATGTACAAAACAATTAATTAAGAATTTCTTGTGCTAAACCTATTATAAAATTCTTTAAAATAAAAAAGAATGTAAAATAATCATAATAAAACAGAAATGATAAGTATTTCCATAACGAGATTCTTGTAAAAAGCCACTTGCATAATTATTTATTTTGTTGCATATATTAATAACGATTATGTATTATCGCCAACGGACTGGCTCGGCATTTCAATAGTGCAATCACATAATTTTTTGCAATATCGAATTGATGATCTTCTTCATTTATGCGATATTAGTTCTAATTATAGGGCATTAACATTTACATGTTCATTTCACAGAAGTTTTCTTTCGATTACAGATTATAAAAAAATACGAAATATAATTTTGCTTAACTGTCTTTATGAACTCTATCGAAATTAGAACACCATATTAATTATTGGCAAAATCAATAAATACGCATGTCACAGAAATTAAATTATCTGATGATTAAAATAATTTGTATAGTTAATTCATATGCTAATAAACTGTAAAGAGAATGTTCTTTTTATATATCATAAAAATTTTGTTGTAATTTTATTATCTGATAATATCTGTTTATCACTTCTTACGCAATTCTATTAAAATTATCTAAGTTTTATTTTCGTCTATTGTACTTAGTTAAAAGGTTCAATGCTGATGTGAAAAATTTATTTCCGAAACACATCTTATTAGCATTCTAAAGAATACAAATCGATTTCATAAAAATTTCTTATAAATTCATTTGTAATACACACGTACGTTAAATGCATCGAACCTGTTAAAATTGCGATGATCAATGATATTTATTAAACGACATTTTTGTATACAGTAACTATTTATGATTTACAATCAATTAACAATTTTGTTGAATTTCGACATTCCAAGACTGTTCGCACGTCATTCATAAACACTTCAAACCCCAAGTGTAAAAAAAAATTAATCTATTTTTGTAAAACTTAAATAGTAAATTTTGAAAATGTAAAACAATTTAACACATACAATTAAATTAAATTGTTTTTTCATTATGTCCATAATTTACGAAAATATGCATCCTTTTTGATGGATAAAATTAAAATCTATGAATAAAAATTCACTGCTGCAACAAATTTGGATTTCACACACGCTATACATTATTAACGCTCATAATAAAGAAAGCAATATTTACCCACTTCCTCCCTCGTTATACATTAAATTTTTTTTTTAATAAAGTATATGTTCAAGTCCTTTTTTGTACAGGGAAAAGAAATGGAAAATTGAGGATTTTACAGTATGTATTTAATATTAAAATTTTTTGAACTATTACATAATTTTTGTTTTTTAAATTTTCAAATTTTTTTAAAATAAGAATTTTTTAAATTTCAAAAAAATTTTCAGAACTTAAAAATTTTGTTTCCACAAGCGTAATACGACGGCGTACTTTACTTCCGTAGTACGCTTACGCTTCTGAGAAGAACATTGTTACTTTTTATTGTTTGTATAAAGTAAAGTTTATATATTGTTTTTGTTGAGTAAAAATGTATATAATGCTTATAAGTAGTGTGCAAAAGCCAATTTTGTGTCTACTGATTGTAAAATCGGACTATACGGGTATTATGCATTATCACTCTATTTCACGTATCGAAAATGGTGCATAAGCACGTATTTAACATCTACTATGAAAATAAATTCTATTTAAATTTATTGTAACGTTACTACCTGGTGATGCAATCTTATAAGATTGATTTGCTGTTTTCATTCGACTGCTAGTTCGAGTTTGATTGAATCTGTGATGAAGTCTTAAAAATGAATTTGTACAAAGAATAAATTTTATGAATTTCTTTTAAAACTGAAAAATTATTTAAATTTTTGATGATCTAAAACTTTTTTTAAGTTAAGTAAAATGAAATATTTGACATTCTTATATAATAATACAAATAAAAAAGTAACAAATATGTTTCATATGTACAAGTACTAAAATAAAACAGAAAGTAAAACATTTAATAGTCACCAATATGACATTAAATAAGATTATATACTATACTACAAAGGAGGCTCGTTTTCGCAGTTTTAATTCGATATTGGTTCATAGTTATTTATTATTATTATTAATTTTTTTTAGTAAAGAACGTCCTATTATTAATTAAACATTCGTATTTAAGGGACTGTCGGAGCCATACGGTACATGGATCATCCATTATTATTATTATTTCTAGGTTTTTTATATGATTATTAATCTCTCACCTAGTCTGTCAAGGTATAAGTATTTTCTTCCTGATGGCAACTTCTAGGGTGCTCAACTCGTAAAGTTATTGTGAATTTGATTAATTTATGATAATAGTAGTAATATAATGCGAAATATTTTATACCCCAGATATGAAAGATTGTTGAAACAAAGAATCAAGCGGTTCTGTATTTCCAAATTTTTGGCGCGTACATTACTTTTATAACAAATCTGGTAAATTCGTTGGCTATTTTAAGATAATATCTAGGGTGCTTAAGTCATTAAATAATGAAAAATACACAATCAGTTTAATGTCATCAAGAATAAAGTATTATGTACAATATGGCTCCGACAGCCTCTTAAAAGTGAGAAGATATTTTCTTTCTTTTTTACCGAGCCTTTTCCCGCTACAGATCTTGATCATTTTTGTCATATGGCTTCTCAAACATACTTTGATACAAAAACTTTGGTTTTTTATAAATTTCCGTTTTTTTGTTAATATGTCTGCATTTCTTGACTCATAGTCATAAGAATTGCATCGTCATCGGGAGGAATATAACTTGCCAAATCTGAAAAGTCATATTTTACAGTCATTAAAGTTGAGTGAAGGCAGGATGCATGCATAAGAAAAAGGGAACTCAAGCTAAAAAAACGAAATCATATGTAAAATAAAAATATTAACAATTTATAAAACAAATTAAAAATAAAATTAAAATTAAATAATCAACTAAAACACTATTAATGTCTACAACAAAAATGACTACGAATTTTTTAAATTCCCTCGTGCAGTAATCCATTACTCACGGGTATGGCCTTGTTGCAGTGGATATGCCTTAGCTTTCCGTAATAATAATTGCAGTACCCAAAATATGCTCAACCATACGAGTGCTCCAACTGAAAACACTCTAAATGTAACTACTCCTTTGTATTCATCGATAAGGTAACCACAAAGTAAACTGCCTATGGATACGCCTATATCATAAAAAAATAATTTAGATTAAATTATATTAATGAAAGTAGAACTTAATTTTCTTTACTTTTATCTGATGGTGCAACCTTATCTCCATATGAAACCATAGTTGGCCAGGTCAAACCCATTGTAGGTCCATGAAGAAGTTCAAGAATTAAAAATACCCATGCATTAGAAATTATACTATATGCCATAAATCTGAAACAAAAAATTGTATTTTATATAACAACTAAATTACAATTCGTTTAAATTAAAATGTATTAATTTACCTGATAGCATAAACAAGAAGAACAAGACTCATAACGTTAATATGTCCAACTTTTCGTAAAATACTGCCAGATATAAAATTAAATGGCATTTCACCAAGGAAGCATTGTACCCCCATTAGTAGTCCTTGTAATGTTTTTAACCATTCCTTTTGTTCTGGCTCTGGAGAAATCTCTTCCGTATACCAATTCAAAAAATTCCATATAACTCCTGTACACATTCCTGCTCCAATGCACCACCATGCGAATACCAAAACTCTTCCTTCTCTTGCAATAGACCACAATTCCCAAAGCACAGACGGTTCATTTGTATTATCTAAACTACTCTATAAAATATATTATATAATCAAATAAATTTATCTTTTTAATTTTAACAAGAGTTTTCACATAGTGTAAAAAGATGTTATCATTAAAACAAAAGATTCCTTATTTTTGCTTAGTAGTAAAAGATAAGATAACGTAATTAAAATATACGAGATGTGATTTTAATATAATTAATTAAAATCACATCTAGTAATCTTTATAATCTTAATAAATAAATATCTTACATCTTTATAATCTTAAAGAGGTATCGAATTTTTAAGAAATATTATTTATAATATAAAAATATATATAAACTATATAATGTATATTGTAATTATAATCAATTTAAAAAATTTTTTTTTTAATAATTATACTTTTATGATACTTTTATAATACTATCTACCTTTCTCAATGTAGTTGAAATTAATATGTCAAAGATCATGGCAATGAGCATAAGATAAAATAATATACTATAGTCTTTTGTGTCATCTCCTTTACTAAAGAGATCTATCAAATAACCTGCACTTATTCCGAAT
>JAPYZB010015376.1:0-11440 GCA_030522745.1 Eupelmus kiefferi | reverse complement strand
AGGAATCGGTGAAAGATTTTTAAGATTATATTTACAGACTTATAATTATCTTTAACTTACAGATGCAGGAGCAAAGGAGTTTATTGAAGTATCATAAAAACTCACCTATAACAGAAAGAGAGAATAAAATTAAGTTTATATAACTAACATAAAGTGCATAATATTACTTAAAAACAAAACTGTACAATATAAAATCTTTAGTCGACTATCAAATTTATTGAATGCAAGATTCATAACTGCTCTATCAATTAACGTACTTCTACTTATTTCTACTACCGCTCAAAAACTAAGCAAGCGCCCTTAATAGTCCATAAACGAAAAGTCTCATTGTTCGCCAAGTAAAAGCGCGATCTCAAAAATAAAACTGTAAAAAGCAATTCAACTTTCTCGGAAACACATCCCCAATGTAACGTCCCATCCACAAAACCACAAAAGCCAGCAGCAGCACTTCCAAACGACAATAACGTACTTTTCGTATCTCTCGCTTAATTCTCCATCGCTTCCATGAAACAAAAAAAAAAGGAAAAAAAGAAAAAAAGAAAAAGACCTTCATCTGCGAGGTCCGTAAGCTCTTTACAAATTACGTTATCTCCGCGCCGCTAACGACCATTAAACTCCAAAACATTTGGCTTGAAAATAAAACCGCTCGAGAACAAAAAGAGAGAGAGGGGGGAACTCAGAGGAGGGGGTACCGAAAAAAATTCATACCTCCCCGGCGACTCTTTAAACGCTTTAGCGCAAATAACGCGCGCAGCGAGAGCAAAAAAAAGAGCGCTCGCGAAAGGGAAGAGTGAGTTCGTAACGAGCAAACTCCGATAGGGCTCTCTCCCTCTCTCCCTCCCTATTCGCGAAAAAGAGGATACAGAAAGGGAAGAGAGAAAGCTGAAAAAAACGCGCAGGCTCTTCGGGCTCGGGTACGCATCGGCACAAAGCCAAATACACCTGTAGTCGTGTGTGTGTGCATGCGCGCAATGATAATTCCAGGAGCCGCGAGGGGAAGACAGATAAAAGCGCGCGGCCGTTTTAATCGAGGCACACAGCGCAGCCGCGAGACCGAACAATTACTCACCGACGCGCGCTTTTACCGTCGTGTATGCCCCCCGATGAGGAGCGCCGAATGATAAAAAAAGAAAGGCGAGCGTGAAAAGAGAGGAGAAAAAAGGCGGCTGTACGGAAAGGCAGCCCGGGGAGGGGGTATAAGCGAGCATTGAGTGGTCGCGCGCGGGAGGGACGCACGCAGTTGAAAGAGATAACGGGCAAAAGTGTAGATAATGAAAAGCGGAAGGAGGAACGGGGAGAAATGAGATATTATACGCGCGGGGCGCGCCCGCGTGCAAAACAAAAGAGAGCAAACAGCGCGGAAGCGGGGGGAGGATCCTGGAGAAAAACTCGGTTAACGTTGTCGATGCGAAATCGAGGGGGGAGTTGATAAGGATAGTCGTATTGTTTGGATGGACGGATAATCGGG
Source organism: Eupelmus kiefferi (assembly GCA_030522745.1). NCBI lineage: Eukaryota > Metazoa > Arthropoda > Insecta > Hymenoptera > Eupelmidae > Eupelmus > Eupelmus kiefferi. The sequence goes on along the minus strand of JAPYZB010015376.1, from coordinate 9,972 downwards.
GGATGGTTATTTTTATATGAAAATAGTAGATAGCAGTTCGAGTAACGATTGTGATTCGTGAAAATATAGGGGTTAAATAAAAGTGTCTTCCAAATATACAGGTTTCGTGGCTTTAAAAATTATTTATGGATTTTGGCATGAAAACTGCACGTGCAGTCCATTATTCAAAACTATTGTAGCTTTGAACACAATCACTTCCATTTACACGCAAATAAAGATATACAGTCCGAGCAGACAAAAGAAATGAACAGTAATAGACAGCACTAGGCGCGCTTTGCCTCGTCAGGGATTGGATCCCAGAAGAGGCTGAATAAAGCCTAAAGCCCTCTCAATGTTGTGTAGAGAAAGACGGTAAGCAAGAGAGAAAGAAACGGCGTCGCAGTAAACAAAGACAGTCTGTGAGACCGAAACACACAGGAAGGGTGCTGACGAAAGTTAGCTCGCCAGAGGGCTTTAAAACCCCGAGTGACGACAGAGACTAGAAAAGAAATAAAACGCGAAGAGTGCTAAAAGGGCCGCCAAGCGTGCGCTAAAAAAACAGATAGAAAGCGTCGACGCGCTGGTATGCGTCGCTGAATCTTGTACACCTACGCAAGCGTGAATATATGCACTAAAAAACGAAGATTCATGGTTTACACCCCAATGATACGGCACTTCGGCCAAAGTCAGTTCGAAGGCTATATGCGGGAGCTCAAAACACAGGGGATAAAGATGGGGTTCCGCTGGCTGGAGAGACAATGGGGACCGCGCGCTGGCCGAGATTTCAGCCGCGTGAGTGGAAAGCGTGTTTATATGCCGGCGACCGTAGGCCGACGCCGAGGGCTTTTCTTCTCTGTATAGACTCGCGGCAGCTGGTCGCCGCGACAAAAGCAGAGGAGAGAGAGAAAGAGGACATTGCGGAGCGTGGAGATAGAGCAAGGGAGAAGGGTGAAAAAGAGGTCGCTGCTTTCTCTCTCTCTCTCTCGCATATGTGTGGGGCTGTATAGGCGCGGAGGCAAAAGCGGCGAGGATCTTTGAGAGCCTATTGTTGTAAAAGGAGGATATAGGCTGGGGTTATTTTTAGGGTATTGACACTTGGGACGTTTTTAGAGCGCTGTTAGGGATTGATGAACCGTTAGACGTTTAATTGCTTATGGACGTATGAAATGATTGAAGAGGATTTTAAAGTATCAGATTTGTTTGATCGTTTCTTTGTCTGACTGACCACGTCTGTTATCACTGATTGTATGCTAAAAAAGGATTATCTTTAACAAATATTGGTTGAAATTAAAAATTTTGTTACTAGCGGTTAAAAATTAAACAAAAATAAATACAGTTTTGATTTTAATAACATTTGTTTGAAAAATAAATATAAATATATTTGAAAAAGTTCAAATATTATTTTTTTTAGCAAATTTTTTTTTTTAGTAAAGCAGTGTAGCACGTTGAATTTATTTGAGTTTGTTTATAATAATAAAAATTTCAATGAACTATTAAAAATGAAATGTATAAATAGAAAAATGCTATTGATTCTAATCGCTAGATAAACTATTTGGTATTATGAAATAATACATAAACACCATTGTGTTTGTAGCCTAGAACGTCTTAAAAAATCATGTTGTGTATAATTTTTTGATAAATAATCCAAGTCAACTCGCATTAAAGTAGTACGCTATGACTGTATAAAATATCACCACCCTCGCACCAAACACTACTTATAAAAGATTGTTCTTTTTACGGGCTCAGATCAATCATGCAAACTTTCATACTTTTTCTCTTAGCAAAGCTCCATTTCCGACAATTGCTCTTGAGAAATGAATTTTACTTTATCGATAATTTTCAACCCGATAGCACTCCGATCGCAGCTACATCGAAAAGCAACAATCCCTCTGAAACACTCGCTTCGTACCAACAAATGCAGTTTAAAAATAAAACGCGCAATATTGACGTTGATGGAAAACAACGTCACGCTGGCTACGCTATACCCCCAACCAAAATATTTTTGATAAATGTATCTTACACTCAGCTTTACGCTCACATCCACTATAAACCTCCTCGCTCATACATCCCTCCAAAAACGAACCCTCCTCGCCCATACAGCCACCCCCTCCCTCGACGATTCGTTAAAAGCAGAGCCATACTCTTGCCTCTCTTGCACGTGCAGCGCGACAAAGACGGAGCAAGAGCGAGGCGATTTTCCAGCCGCAAAACCTTTCGACCTTACGAGCGAGCGAGAGAGAAAGAGCAGAGCGGCTAGAGATATATATCCTTCCGGAAAATCCCCTTACGGATGACGCGGACGAAGTAGCTTAGCACGGGGCGTGGGCGAAGCTCCACAGCCAGAAGACACACGCGCGTTTTCTTTGCCTCGCTGCAGCGAATCCGCTTATGGTCGAGCTTTTTTCGCCTCGATCGCCCGGGAAAGTCATCCGGCTGGAGGGAGGGAAGGAGAGCAGAGACGTGTAGGCAGTTTTTGCCCCGCAAGGCGAGTTTCAAAGGAGCGAGTGTATGATCGAAACTTGCGGGATATGAACTCTAGCGCGACGGATGAGCCGGGGATGCGCCGTAAATGGCACTTAAGGTTCCGGAGAGTTTGGCTTCGGCGCGCTGCGGTTTTTCGACGAATCGAAGTGGCGCGATGTTGTCGACTTTTTCCGATGTGCAGTTGCTTTTCCAGCGGGAAGTTGGAGAGAAATCTTTTGAGATATCTTGAGAGCAGTATCGAGTTAGGGGAAGTATCGAAACGTTCTTATCAAAACTCATATCTTCATCAATCAAAGCATTCTAAATGTATATTTTTTGACGGCAGAGTACACGGTTCAACGATCAATCCCAACAAGACATTCCCCTCCGAACTATCACAAGACAAACCCCAGGTTCATTAGAGCCGGAAAGAAGCGAAATCCCAATCCGCCGCGCGTTCGACTTTGGCAACTCTCGCACGCACGTGTGTTTACACACACACGACACAACACACGTACTCCACACTCATAGGTATACGCCTGCGGCGGCAGGCGCGCCTTGAACAAGCTCGCTTCCCACAAACGCCCACGCATGCATGTTTGTTCGACGTAGAGAGGGAGACAGAGAGGGGGAGGGGGAGAGAGAAAGAGAAAGACAGAGAAAGGAAGAGAGAGAGAGAGAGAGAGAGAGAGAGACAGAGCGAGGAAGAGGCGCAGCGCTAATTAGCGAGCGCATGCGCCAAGGCGTTAAGACAGCGCGCGCCGCGCACTGCAGCGCACGCCGCACGACATGGAAATTAGCGATGCGAGAGAGACAGAGAGAGAGAGAGAGAGAGAGAGAGAGAGAGAGGCTGGCTGCATTCGGGCTGCCTGAGTGTACGTACACAGTCCGACCGGCCGTGTAATAATGGTCACGCGCCGGAGCTCTTCCTGCCGCGATATTATGGCCAATGAGCATGCAATCTGGGTTGGGTGCGGGGAGAGGGAGAAGTAGAGAGAGAAAGACAGAAAGTGGCCCTTATCGTCGGAGCGCAAGTTTTATGGAAAGGAAATAGGAGGGTTGGCTATGATTGAAGGAGAGTGAGGGGGACAGAGAGAGAGAGAGAGAGAGAGAGAGAGAGAGAGAGAGAGAGAGAGAGAGAGAGAGAGAGAGAGAGAGAGAGATACGGATGGAGACCTTTTTGTGGGGTCTCGATGTAATGAAATAATTCTATGTTTAGAATAGTCTATGAGGCATTTTTAGTAAATCAATGCAAAACGTGTAAACCTTATTTGTAACTCCGACATCAATTTGTGTACAGGTAAAAATAAAAGTTTATAAGTTGATTGTGGATTAATTGCAAAGTGCACTTATCGTTTCAGCATTGTTATTATTAAAAATGATATTTTCTCCTACAGCTAAATTTATAGCAATTTGTACTTTTTGTATGATGTTGGTAAAAATATTTAAAGAAATTCATTTACAGTTTGTAAAAGTTTTTTATGTATGTATAAAGTAAAAGCTTTTACGGCAGCGATTTTATCCAAAACGTCGGCACAGTTTGATTCCATTTTATATCTTCCAATCAAAATCAACAGCAATATAAACTTAGTTTTAAAAACTCTAACAGTTTTGATTTCTATACGCATGTTTACATAGCAAAACTTATATTTCATTATTCTTTCATTATTTAAAGTAAAATATTTTGTTACCAATTAATGTCAGAAGTAAAATAATGAACGTAAATTTTATTAATCTTATTAAAATAGACGAAATTTGAGTCTGCTCTAGCGAAACATGTATATCTAGAAAACAGGAATTTGTTGCGAATAATAAAACTTCTTTAATCTAATTAGTATAGTACTTCACCAAAGAAGTATTACATTAATTCATAAAAAATTCTCTTACTTATATAACGATTATTTATTATTTAATTTACTGAAAGGATGCATTCTTTTATTTATTTATTATTTTTAACCCTGATTATGACCTAAAAATAAAACAATGTTAGTACTAAGAATTATATATAAAAATAAAGCTATCATCTACTTGAGAATTTTATCTCAATTATGTTTTTATCGAAAAATGTTTGCTTTAAAAACAAAAATGTCCTTCTTTTAAAAGAAAGCTAGACTCTTGACGTAGAAAAATTATTTTGACCTAGTTTATTGATACATACAGTAAAATTGTAGTATTAACATTATTAAAGTTTTTTTTGAAATGTTATTACAAAAGTCTCAAGTTATTTCATAAACTATTTACTTTAATAACATAACAAAATCTTACCAACAGAATACGAAGCTTTAGCAATAAAACATATCGTCAAATAAAGTTGAGTACGCGCTTACACAAGACAATAAATCAAAAATCCTAAATAACATATCTTATTCGCCCACCAAAAATATACGAGCCACGGAAAAAACTTGCCTGAATTACACAAAAGGTATATCCAGTCAGACAAGCCGGACGTAATATACTTAATACTTCCATTCACGTTTATTCCAACTTTCCCAGAGCCAAGAGATCAATAAATTTCCGAGACTCATACAAGTTTTATGAAAGAAAAACATAATCCCGAGTAAAAAAATATCTTTGATTAATCTAACCAAGCCCCGCACGGTTAACAGAGCATAAAGCCCGCCTGCGTCACCTGCGCGCGCTCCCTATAAAAAGTTTACGATGATTGTCAGTAAATAGGTGTGCACTCTTGAAAATTGAACGGGTATATGCTATGCGCAAGCAAGCGGAGATCTCAATAAAAAAGAAATAAAACAAAGCCAGACGGAAATCAAAGTAGAGACAAAACACAGAGCGCAACAAAGAAACCAGCTCCGGAGCAAAAATCCGCATCCAGCACTCGCATACCCAGCGCAGCCCATCACAGGGGGGCCGAAGAGCAGCCGAAAGCGCGCGATGCTTTTACGGCTCGATGGAAATTTATGACCGTTTGGCTATCCATCGAGTCTATTGCCTCTTCGAGCGCCGGAGGGGCGCGCACGCAAGCTCTTTAATTACGCGACTTCCTGCACACATCCGCGCCTTCGGGCTTTTATCGCTCGCGTGTCGTCGTCGTCTCCGTGGTGCGCGCAATATCGCGCTTTACGCGCCCGAGGCCCGTAAAGGGGATTCGAGCACCGAACGTACGCGTTGATCTCTCCGGCGCTCGTATAAAGCCGGGCCCCCCGACGGGCGCGCTCCGTGCATTGTTGCAGTGTGATATGGAAGGGCAATGCGGAGCTTGGGGAGGAGGAAGAGTGCAGCGTTGAGCGATAGGTTGAAAATCAGTGGAAACGGACGGGTTGGGTAGGACAATGCTGGGATGAGGAGGATTGTTGATGGAGGTGGGAGGGAATGATTTTTTATGCTGTTTGGTTTTGGTTGGGTGAACTGGGTGAGTTGGGTTGTTACGTGTGGTTTGGAATTTAACGATTGATTATTCGGAATTGGAATTAAATTTAGTAGGATATTAATATTTAGTGGCGCTGATAATCACTGAAATATTCTGCTTTTATGAGCTGTACGGTATGAAGAGTTAATTTTATTTGATTTATGTCCTTAATTGATAAAAAATAAAAAATAAATTTTTATAAAATTAACTTAGAATGGGCTTATTACAGTTTCAAATTAAATAAAGTATACATTTAATTTAGATTATCTATGCTGATAGTAAATCGGATTTCGTCGTTTTAGTATAACAGAGTTCAACGGTTATATATTTAGGATAGAATAAGAGAATCATACTACATATATATTATTAATTACAAGTAGATCCGTGCTAACTTCCATAATAAGGATTTTCATAAAATTTCAATGATGTTTACAATTAGTTTATGGTTCCATCATTTTTAAAAATTTGCATTGCCCTTCAACAAAGAAAACCACATTAATTTTACACATTTGACATTTACACTCCTCTGCATTAAAAAATTAAACCCAAATACTTAATTATAAAACAACAGCCCGACTAACAAACACTCTAAATAATAAATAACCGGCCGAAACGGCCAACAAAGTTTAAAAAAGAAACACACCACATAAAAAGGACACTACAATGATTAAAAAAGTCTCGGGGATCAATTAGCCATCGTAACGACATCCGCGCTCGCGCGTTCTCGCAGTCCATCACGACTCTCGCCCCGCGCAACAAAACACCGTGACGAATAAAAGAAAAAAAAGCCAGCCCAGCCGGGCTGACGGTAAAGAAGCGCCTGCGTTCGTGTAGCGTCAATGAAAAACGAGGAAATTGCGCGTAATAGGAAACGCCCTCGTAAAAGAAAGAAAAGAAGAGATGCCGGCGTGCGTTTTAAAAAGGCGCTAATATAAAGCAGCCCCTGCGCTGGCTGTGTTATACAAACAAGTGCATAAAAGTTTTTTCATTTTCTGGGAATCGGCCTTACTGTATCCGCGCGCTCGCGGGACTAAAAAGGGCCGGGAGAACAGCTGAAGGATTATAAAGAGGAGGTGCGATAAAAAGACGCGAGCGTGAGGTGGATGAGAGGGGGAGAGGGGGAAGGAGAGAGAGAGAACAAATAAGGGAGAGATTCACGAAGATAAAGAGAGGAAAAGAAGGAGGGTGGGATAAATGAAGGAATAATTTATCTATATTGGGATTTACGAGGTCTTCGTGCCGTAATTCGGAAATTTTCTTAATAAATATCAAATCCGGAAGAATTTTACGAGGTTCTTATGCGGAGGTAAGAGATGCTATTTTTGGAGAAAAAAATCTGACTAATAAGGAAACTGCGAAAGATTAGAATAATTTAGCGTATCTGAATTGTGCTGCCAAATATCAACTTGAAAAGTAATTCAAAATAATTCTTTTCGTTGTTGATTAATTGGATTGGTTTTTTTTTCACTGTACGCAGGATAGAATTTTTTAATATTTCAAAGATTTCGGAATTTGTAAAATGAATAAAGTGTTATGTTTGATGGAGCTGTCATAAACCATTTTCCAATCAATAAATCCATAGAAATTCTAGAATTTAGTTAAAGTGATTCATGTCTGCAATAAACTAGTTTTCAATTACTGATTGATTTTTCTTCTATCTGAGATTCTAAAACATTAAATTCATCAATTTATCAAAAAAGGTTTTGTATTGAAATAATGATAAATATTCAATTTGAACTAATAGTTTTATCTTTAAGCAATGGTAGATTGCGTACTTGTATTTGAACTAAAAATTTCAAAGTTAGAGCATTCGTGGCCTACTTTAAAAAGGTAACTTCGGTAAAACTTATACCGAAGAGCAATTGTAACTTTTAATACTTGACTTTGAGTTATTAATAATTTCAAAACTTTGTCATTCTAATTTTTCTGGTCAACTCGATTTAAATAGTAATTATAGCTCTTTTAAGAGCTATAATTGTTTACATTTTGAATCCAATCAAGTTTATTCCGTTATTTTTCTTCTATATGTTTATTTAAAAATTTTTCTTTATTTTGACTCTGACAAACAGTTTTATTCAATATTTCATAAATGCTAGCAAAAAATCTTTGAAATTATTTACTACAAAATGAAAAAATTGTTATTAATTGCTTAGTACTCAGTTTTCTTAAATTTATATTAAACATTTTAAAAATAATTTTAAAGATAACAAGTATTAATATATAATTATTTTATTTCATTTAGTAAATTAAAAAATTTATAAACGTGTATTACTTTCTTGAAAATATCTTTTATCAATCATAACATTCTACATATTACATTCGTAGATATAAGAGAAAAATATGATAAAATTAGATTAAAATACCTTTTATCTAAGCTCTTGCTTGTTAAAAATAGTGATTCTTTTTAAAGTTATTCAATATTATTATGCTATGTTTATTTTTGTAACTTTTAAAAAAGAAATTAAAACGATATAGACTATAGATATAGACTAGGCTAAAACTTGACAAAGATTTTGCCAGGAAAACTTAGAGGAAAAGGGATGTTTTGAAGAGGTACTGGTCTTCGTCTTTAGAAGCGGAAAATGAACCCTCAAACTCATGATAAACAACTTATAATTTAGAGCTTTTAGAATGCTGCACAGAAAAAAATTTGTCCTCAAAAAGTTTAATAGATTTGATTAAAAATTTTTTGAACACACACAATTTACAAAAAAAATAGTACATTACACACCTAGGGAGCAAAAGTAAAGAATGTCCCAGATCGCATGATAATTGTCACCCGAGCCGAAGGCGAGGGTGACAAACATNTGTATACTATTTTTTTGCCTAGCGAGGTCGAAATTACAACTTTTGTAATCGGGCGCCGTGAGGAAAAGTGGTACTTTCGCCCCGCTAGGCAAAAAAAGAAATTAACGTAAATTTAATCGGATATCGCAAAGTACGTTTCCTGCACTACAAGTAATCCTCGTAGGTATACCGTAAATAAGATAAACACAAAGCTCCCTCTCCTCCCCCAAAAATTAACGTAAAGAAGGATAAAGACTCGGAGTCAAGTCCAAAGTGCGAACAAGCCGGTCGGAGACGGCGGATGCGGCCAGAGCTCGCGTTCTAAAGCTTATCGCTGCCGGGTCTACGCAGAACGTAGGAGGGGGCAAATAACAGCGGCGACCGAGCCTGTGCTTTACGAGGGGCCATATCTCGCGGGCAAAGCTCGCGGCCCCGGAAAACTAATCGAGCCGAAGAATCTTCGCGGCTATAGCTCATCGGCTCGTAATGACAAGTCGCATTTTCGCCCCCGCGGGCTCAGGAAGGAAGCCCGTGTATCACATATAGAAAGCGCCTCGGACGTTTTCAATCGGCCGAACTTTTCGTGCCCGCGCTCTTTTTACAGAGCGGAAGAGAGGGATAAAGGCGTAATTTTTCGGGAAATGTTTGCGGGGATTCGCTGATAGCTGGAATTTATGTTTACAGTATTTTTTAATGTCTTTTTTAGGGTAGTTTAGTAATCTTTTTTGTTTTAAAGTAATGATTATTCTGTTAATTTTTGTGAGCTAATTATAATATAACACGTTTTAAAATAGAGTCGTTTTTCCACGCATAAAAAAACTGTTACAGAAAAATATCAAATTTAACGAAGGTCATAACTTTAATGAATGTTACAATTAAATGTAAAAATTAAAAAAAAATTATTATATAAAAATAATATTGAAATTTATTTCGAGAATAAATATTAAGGCAAAGTAAAAACTCCATCGTTTGCAATAACTATAGGATCCAGTTTCCCTCAATGTATTTTTAATTTATAGAAAATATCTCTCTAATGAGTTATTGTTTTCAGTTAAAACAACGTTATATCCGAAATATTTTCTCAAACAATAAAAATATATGTAAAAATAGAACTTCATGCATATTCCTAATAGAAAGAGTTTAGTTGTCATATAATAATTTTTCTAAAGGCATTGAAAATTATAACAGTAAATATCCACTAAAGTAAATATAAATTTAAAAAACTTGCTTTTTCTTTTCTTTTTTTAATTATTCATCAGATAAATAGTCATTTTCAGGTAATACATTAATTTATGTTGCTCATAAATATGGTAATGAGAAAGTTACCTGTTCTGAATTAATTGTTCTACAACATGTGAAATCTTTATAGTTCATTT
>JAPYZB010015280.1:0-10377 GCA_030522745.1 Eupelmus kiefferi | reverse complement strand
CTTGTTTTAGAGAGGTGTACTAAATAGCTTCTTTATTCTCATAGAAAACAAAAGTTATAGCTATCAATAACTTAAAAACCCTAATTATCATATGAGGCTCACTCACACAAATCAATTTCTCTTTTGAGCTCCTTATGCCTTGCAAGAATACAAATTAATAAATTAATCATGAATTTCAACGATGATTACTTTATTGTCCACAATACATTAACAAAACTTATTAGCAATAAATGCCAAGTACCCTCTCGATTTAGTCTAAACTATCCTCGTTATAAATCACTATATACTTATCAAAAAAATCACACATGATCAAACATACAAAATTCTCTAGCCCCCCCCCCCTCTCCAAAAAACCAACAAACCACATAACATCTCTCTCTTCCACCAGATACTGGGTATCCTCGGGGCGCTGATAGTCTGGAGCGACGCCCTAGTGATCGGCTACAACGGCGGCGCCCACAACCACTACGCGGCCGACTACGGCCTGGAGGCCGACTACCACGACGCCGGCCACGTCCTGCCCACCGTCGCCGTGCCCATCCACGCCGTCTCCGCCGCACCCCTGCACCATCATCACCTGGCCGCTGCCGTACCCGTCGAGCCTCACGAGCTCCACCACCTCAAAGCCGCCCACGTGCCGCATCACGATCACGAGCACGATCACGACTATTACGTAAGTTCACGGCAGTTCGATATACATTCTTTTCTTAGCCGCGCGCCGCAGCGATGCGACGATAATTATACACAGGATGTACGTATACGTTTTGCAATTCCCGGCTCTTTTTTCGCGAGCTAGCGGGCTTGCGACATGCTCTTGTTGAGGATGGTTACGTTAGGCTCGTTGTAGGGGAGCGTGTACGTTATACATCTTTTTTTGGGGGGTTTCGCTCGCGTGAGTCAAGGAGAGGATGAAATGGGTTCACGGTGGTAGGATCGGGAATTTTGAGTGTGGTAAAGGTGATGGTTGCTCAAGCGCGACAGTATTATTGTGTCGAGTAATTGCCGGCCTTATTACCATACCGTCTGCCATCGCACCCTTAGCGAGGATAAATTTAGAGGAGACGACTCTGGAGTTGCTCAATCATATTAATTTTATTGTGCTCGGCAGAAAGAGCCACATTTTCGTCATGATAATTAATCGCCTCAGCCGCTATAAATTCAATTAACATTTAATAGCTGTTTCGTACACTTATGTAACGCGTTCTATTATTTTATCTCGCCATGTGGCTGCACACTGTCTTTTCTCGGCTGCACTGAGTCGTGATGCGAGGAGGGTTTTAGTGTGGGATAAACGAAGAGAATCGAAAGGAATTCTATTGGAAAGGAGAAAGTATTTGGAGAATGACGTATACGACACGTTACAATTAGATAATGGTCGTGGCGGAGACCGTAGAATGAGATTTGTACCTTTTTTTCGTTCGGTAGAGTTTCTTGCAAAATTCTCGATCGTGTCTCGGAGCGGTTACGTTAGGTATTGTTTTAAAGGATTGGGCCTGTTGTTTGAATTTGGAAAAAGTGTGCTAATAATTTGGATTTTATTTACTTATTATGAAAATGAGAAAAATTTACAATTTAATTTGTTACTGAATTTCTATTTAATTTCTTAATATCTTGTTAATCAAGCATCTACTCATAAATTTCACTATAATTATTTATGATTTTTCATGATCTAAATATCTCCATCAGTGAGTTTTGTTTTCATCAGAAATAAAAGACAAATTTCACAGTAGTAGCAAGAAGAGTAATATAAAAGGTTCTAAGACCTTCTGCTTTTTATCCACCAAAATCCCTCGTACACGATATTTCAAAACAAAAAATTCTGATGTAACCTTTACCTCTTTTCTTCTCGACTGCCAATTCAATTTAGTCTTTCCAATTTTATTCAAATATGAAAATAATAATTCACAAAAATATTATACTTTCTCACTATAATTTTGATTTACAAAAATATTCAATACAAATGCAAAGTAGATACATCACGAGTACGTTCAGACACGGTCCTCGCATACTCGGCACATATCTACTTACGATTCTGCGCATACTATTTCTCCATCTCAAAAATCTTACGGCTTACTCAATATCCCGCAACACATAACACATCCAAAAATTCATAACTAACCATTTAAATAACAAATCACCCAACACTATTCAACCAAAAACCAGCCTAAACGTCTACCCTCTCAAAATTCTCTCCAAAATACCAGCTCGCAACCACTTACGCCTCAATTTAGAATAAACGCTCCCAGCCCGCGTGCTCTACGCTATTAACCCAACACTCGGATTCCCTAAAAACTACGGAAACTATCACAGCCAGCCGCGCGCGCCTGAAACCCACCCCCCCCCCCCCCTTCTAAGCCCAGCCGCGAAAATCCTTTTCCTTCTCCAAACGCACGCGAGAGAGCTCATCAGTCGTTGGTCGCGCGCGAACTTTCCCCCTCCCCCTCCTCCAGTCTATTACGAAAATGCCTCGCGTATGTAACGCGTCGTAAAGCGCGGCACATTCGGAGTAATCGCGCTGCCGTTATTATAACGCGCGCACCGGTCAATGTCGCAACGTTTTATACACGGCCACTTTTCGTGCTCGCTATTTTTTCTTTCCCTCTCTCTCGCGCTTCCCATTTCTCTTTCTCTTTACGAGTCGCGACGAGGTTAGAGTAGGCAGCCATCGCCTGGGTATGTTCGGAGGCGAGAGCTGGATGCAGCGGGGATCGGCTTCTCGTTTCTTTATTCCGTCTCATGATTACTTTTATCGCTGGGCGATAAACATGAAAGTCTATTACCGGCCTTATGAGCTTTTCTGCCAAGGATGGATAATAAACGGGGAAAATGGCGGCGGAGCGGGAATTGTAGTATGTTGGTGAATGTGCGTGCATGTGTTAGGTGTCATTGGGATCCTGGATTCGTGAGCTGGATTGATTTGTAGTTGGGTTGTGTTGTTTTTGTATCTTATTGAAGTGATACGATGGCATGTGTTGGGACTTTGAATTGCCTTGATATCTTAGCTATAAGTTTGTTTTTTATTAGAATAAATAATATGTTCAATTACATATTTTAATAGAAAAACATTAGAGTTATAGTACACATTATTATATTCGAAATGCATATTGTTAGTAGAAAGTTTTTTATTAGTCATAAATCTTCCCATTGAAAGTAAATCTTCTTTTCAAAACAGGTGACTAATACATCAGCTCTTAACTTCATAAGAGCATCAAAGTAGACATAAAAAATACAGCTAATGAATGCAATCCAAATAACTCCTTATAAATCAGAAAGAAAGTCTATTATTTCTCTATCAAACCACTCTAAAAATAGATCGTCCAAACCCTCTAAAACCCCACGATATCTCAACCCAACACCCCCTCAAATCATATCTACTCTCTAATTTTCAGGCCCACCCTAAGTACACCTTCAACTACGGTGTGCACGACCCGCACACGGGCGACGTGAAGACGCAGCACGAGGTGCGCGACGGCGACGTAGTCCACGGCTCCTACAGCGTCAACGAGCCCGACGGCAGCGTCAGGATCGTCGAGTACACGGCCGACGATCACAACGGCTTCAACGCCGTCGTCAAGAAAGTAGGACCACAGCTGCACCCGCACCCGGTGCCTAAGTACGTGCACCACGCGCCAGAATACTACGGTTATGAGCATCTTCATTAGAGGGAGAGAGAGGAGGGGATTCAAGGTCGTGTCGGACCGCCTGTACAAAATAACAATGTGACGCACGACGGCGTGTATAGTTTCGCTGTTGAAGGGCTTTTCGAGACTTGAGGTGGACATGTTGGAGGGGGGGTGGGTTTTCATGGGAATGTTATAGTTATGACACTTGGGGGGAGAAGTTTGTTTTGTAGATGGGTCGAAAGTTGGGTATGCGGTTTGTTGATTGTTGGAATACGCTTGCAAGAAAGTTTTTTATTGATTGCGTTTGCATTAGTTTGAGGAATGAGTAAAGTGCAATCGAATGGAAGACATTGTTGCAAAGGTATACTGGATCAATGAAATTTTTTGGGGTGAAAAGTCACTCTATGGGATAACTGCAACCTATAGAGTGATAGTGGTTTTACTCCAATAAATTTTACATGCATACGAAATAATTCTTTAATAGAACGAGCATTTAAATAAGAAAATATCTTAATGAGCCAAGTATGGTAAATAGAAAATTCATGACCCAATGCTTACCTCAAGACTCGAAAAGCGCGCAATTCAAAATGACGCGTACATGCGCAAAATTAGAAGTGAAATTATCTACTTATAAGATGGTGCTAGCTTGCCGATTATCGAGAGTAACTCTAAGACGTATTACTTAATTCATTTTACACACATACGTTGTGGAAGAGTTTCATTCTCTTACTCTATTTCTCATTGATCTCCAAGACGCAGAAAACTAACGCGTCGCGCCCAAGTTTCAATTCAAGCGGTAAAAAAAAATGTTCGAATCCTTTACAACTTCACCTTAAATCGACAAAGATTTATCGTCCTAGAAAAGAAAAATCAATGACACGAAGCCGTTAAAAAAAAATGTTCACGTCTTCCCCGCTGTAGAAAGGCGCATTAAAAATCGAAATCCACTCTTTTACGTCGTGGGTAATACATAAGAAACGAATTCGAGATACGCAGTATCGCGATTTCACTTGAGGTCACTTTAAAGGTGTATTAGCAGCGAGTATATATCAGCCCTCGGCGCTCTTTTTATTATGCATTTTTACGACTCGAAAGAGAGAGAGAAAGAGAGCATTGATAGAGAGAGATTCCGTTCAGCGCGTTCGAGCCTAATTATACGTAATAAATTTTTTCTTTATAGATGACACACACTGATTTATTTAATTTATATAAATAAATAAACGCTACATAATTATAGGAAGAAGATTGTTTGTTTGTACTTAGGTGCACACCGCGTGTACGATTTTATATATTTTTTTATACCTACTTGATATTATACATATGCAACATCTTATAAACCGCTAATGCGTATATCGCGTACAAATTGTACGTTTACTCACAGAAATGTGAGCTAGCTGCATTTATGTTCGATCGATGCAGCTCGATGCTGCGCGGAAGGGAACAAACAAAGGATACAAATGCGCATTTACTCATGTACTTACTGTAACAATATGCATATAAATATATACAGAAAAATGTAATAAAAATTTATTTTTGTAAAGCTTATATATATACAATGTCATGACATGTCAATAAAATCCAAAAAAAAAAAAAATCATCATCTAAAAGTCAAATCGAAACTCCCGTTTCCTGCCATAACTAAAAATAAAAAAAAAAAAAAAAAATAAGAACCAGCCTTCACCGATGATCGACCAGATCGACCGCCAATACATCTCTGCACCAGATAACACCAAACGACTCCTTTATTTACGCCTCCCCCTCCCCCCTCCCCAAAAACCATCAGCCGAATATTCGAAACCGACCTTGTCCGATATTACGCACCACTCCGATCGACCTTTTTTTTCCCTCCTTCCCCGCGTGAGCTCGGGAAAAACGCAGCAGAGCGATCCGCTTCTTCGCTCTCCCGTGGCGCGCCAGCCACGCGTTAAATCGGCCATTAAAATAACGCAGCTGGACTGCGCTCAGGCTGGGATCGCGCTTAGAAGGACAGAGCGCGTCGGCTTTCGAAAGTCTCAAGGAGCGCGCTTTAGAAATGTCAGGTTCGAAGGACCTCCGGTTTTTGTACTTTCTTTCGAGTGGGCATAACGGCGCGAAACTGAAGAAAAAAAAACAGGCTGTGCCGGGTTTGCGTAAAGGGTATGAATGTGTGTGTGTGGAGTGGTTTTTGCGCGTCGCCGAGTGGTTTTTGCTGAGATCGTGATCGAGAACAAATGGAGCGGCCTGGGAAAGAGTATAAGGAGCTGGTCTGATTGATACGCGTTTTTTTAGCCGGGGATCGCTGGCCGTGCCAATTTGGGGTGAAACGTGTTGCTGGGAAGGTATGGTGGTTTTATCGTGTATTTGTGGGATGGGAAGTGTAGGAGTAATGTTGGTCTGGAATATTGGTTAATTTCTTTAAAATTTCTGTAACTTTCGTTGGAGTTGCAGAGTATTTGTCGAAATGTCACGTACAGGTTAAATATACAAGGCAAATAACAGGTAGCAAACGTGACAGACACGTGTAATGTGGAAATGTACAGACGCTGTTTATTTACAAGACAAAGAATCGCTTGAGTCATAAATTTTTTGTAATTTACAATCTGTTTCAACGAGAATATATATAGCTCAACGAGTTCACGTTACAAATTTTTTTTAAACTCCGCAAGGAAACACACGTCCTTACATTAATATTTAAATCCCTCATTTAAATGCTCGCCAATAATAAATAAGTAAACACAAACGCAACCCAATCAATTTAACAACTCGCTCATGCCGCGCGCAAAACGCTAATTAATTCAAAAATTATGCAACCACAAACGCGTCTCTGCGATGCACCAGCTACAAGGGAAAACCCATGAAGATACCAGCCACGCGCACACAAGCCTACCATAACGTAAATAGTCCTAATCGTTTCCTAGACGTAACCGCCTATGCCATAACGTCTAACTATAGCCTCAACTCGCACAATCCGCTCAGAAGAAAAAAATAATGCTCCAATTACGCGGCACAAATCGAGAAGGCTCGATGCTCTCGGCTCGTCAATGCTTCGAATTAACATAATGGCTATAAACGTACTCGCGCTCGCGCGGAATATTATGAATTTAAAACGTGAGAAAACGCGCGGGACGGATGAAACGCCGGCCTCCGAAGTGTATATGCATACACTTACATATAGGTATATAACTAACTTTCTTTCGCGCGCGATGTGCCGCTATTTGCGCAAGCGACGGAGCAACAACGCGTATGACGCTCTTTTTTCATACGTGACAGAAGTTACTTTTTTTTTGTCTTTCGTTAAGTTATATAACACCTGACACGCTTGGAGAGGCTCGGCGACGTTTTCCTGGGGTATACAGGTGTAAGAGCGCCGACGAGCGTGACAAAGTTGGATTGATTTGTTTGGAGAAATTTTTTTTCTCCTGCGGTAATGGCCGCGGTTGAAAAGGTTGGTTTAAAGGAAAATTAGTAATTTTCAATCGAGTTTTTTTTTTATGAAGGTGTTAGTCACGAGAAGAAGGCTTGGATTAAAGGCTGTACGCATCGGCTAAACACAATACTTAAATCCAGTTTTTTTGCTACGATTTGTGTCACTATATCATTGAGAGAAATCTTCAATGACATCGGGCAATGTATAGGTAAGGTTAAATGAATTTTTCTATGGAAGTTGCGTAGTATATAAATCGCGTTAACGTACTAATCTGAAGTCATTTGTAAACAACGGTTTCACAAGCGGACAGGATGCTTAAGGTTGGAATTATTTGATTTGTAAACTATATTTCGAATTTTCATCTTATTAGTAAGAAAGTGGATAATAAAGGAGTTTGATTGATAGAAAAGTGTTTATTTACGATCAGTGATTACATGAATGTGAAATTATCAAGAATAACAATATTCATTTAAAGGATATAAATCATTTGGTGTTATAATTGTGTCAAATTAGTGAAAATATCATTTGTGACTAATTGTAATATCTGTGTTATTAATTTAAAAATATAACTTCGTTAATAAAGATTTTTCGGAAGATTAACTTTGCCATTATGCAATTCTATTAGTCACTTTCGGTAATTCAGAGCTGTTATACATCATGGTTAGAGTAAAATGTGATTTACCGAAGAGATTTGGAATGAAAAAGTAGTCCATCGAACGGGCTACAAATGAAAATCTTCTTAGTTGCTAATTTCTGTGTGACTGAGACTCTGAGAATTAAGAAGTCAATATCTCTTTTACGAAAAATTGAAAAAATTATTATTTAAATTCAAATATTTTATTTTTTCTTAAAAAATATTTTTTATTATGATTGAAATATTCCTGATACATTGTTTCTGAGAATCAAGACAATTCGACTTTACTACTTAATTAGAACTAATAACAAATTCATAAATAGTTATTAAAAATTTATTATTTTCTAACAAAAAATTCACACTTCTATCCCTTAACATATTCCTAAATAATGATAGTTAATCTACAGAATTCCATCCAAATCCACTTTTGATGAACAACTTTTTGGTCCTATCTCTCACTCCTAAGTCTCACCTCATTGAAAGCCCGAAGAATATAACCTTTCCGTAATGCGCAGTGATAAATAGGCTCGCCGCAGTATTAAAACTAATCTTCAACGGATCCCCTCCTCGAGGCGTCATATTTCTCCCGCGCACCAAACAAACATGATAAATATACAAATGCACCGACCCAACACCCACATCACTCTCACCATTTCCCTCAACCATACACATCCTTAACACCTACAGTCACATCTCTCAATCACCCCTAAATCACTAATTCTACCTATCTGACTCCACAGCCAATCTACCTGCAGCTCGTCCTCTCGACGCTAGCCCTCAGCGGGCCGGTGCCCGGCGGCAAGAGGGAAATTAGCGACGCCCGCCACGCCAGCGGCTACTCCGGCTACGCGATGCCAGTCACGGCTACCCTCGGTTCTGGGCGCTTCTCGCCCCTGGGCTACCCTGGCAGCATCGGCAATCTCTACACCGCCACGGACGATGACTTCGGATACGTGAGTGTATTTTAGCGGCGGGAGTGGGGGTAATAAGGAGATTTCGGGGGTAATGAGGATGCTGGGTGAATTATATGGAGCTGGCTCGACGGGGATATCGAGGTGGCGTCTGGGAAATATTAAGAGTCTACGTGGGGTTTCTGGGTCAGGGGCGGCTGGTTGGCGCTGGGTTGGGGTGGGGGAGGGGTTGGCTTGTGGTTATCGGATGCAAATTATGCTGTAATTTTTAAACGAGGAGGTTCTACGGTCTGGTATTTTTCTGTGAAATTTCCCGAGAGGAAGCGAGGATGAGGAATGGGCAGATGCTTGGCATATTTGTGAGGTTCGCCTGGGATGTTCATCGTGTCTTTTTTTTGCTGAACCGCAATATTTACAGCTTTTGGCAACGCTGCTTATCTTATGTTTCATTTTATTATTTTTTTTTATGGTACAATTTATTACGAAAGCAAGTTCAATGTGAGTTTAAAAGTTCAATTCAGGAAATATTTGAAGTTTTAACTTTTTATGTACTGAAAAGTTCAGACATATGAAGTTGAGTGAATTTTTTGCTTTTAAACTCAATTCATATTTATGGTTATAGTAATATTTATAAAGCTATAATTAGACGATTTCTTTCTAGAAAATTCTCCATGACTCAGTCGTTCTCTTTAAGTAAAACCATCAATATTAATAATTATTAATATAGCGTAAGCTCATAGCATTAAAGTTTCTATCTTGAGATCCGAGGCTTACAAAAGTAGCCTATATCAAAACTGTGATCCACCTTCTGATTGCGGAAGCGCCCCTAAGAATTTCATCCCAAACTGCAATTTGCAGTTCGATCACGCTCATCTTTTCTCATAACCTTTCTTCAATTTCCTTAAGAAATTTCTAGAATCTGTCGTAATTTGTTTACTGCATACGATCCTCTACAAATATAGAATACTCTTTTATTTCATCATAATATTACTTTTAATATTTCCGAGTACTGAGAGCGTCCTTACCCAGCAGACAAAAGAAGCAATGCGCACTAAATATTGAAATTCTCTTTATTCTATATAATTTTCTTATCCAAAGCGCCGGCATTATTAACAATAACTCTTTTTCCATCTCACGGCCATTAATTTTCGCTCTCAACTCGTCGTAAAAACACGCTTCTCATTTGCATGAAACCAAAGCGCGCACCCAGAGAGAGAGAAAAAAAGCTACATTCCCGCGAAGCCAAGAGCGTCTCCGTTCACACCTCAGGCGCTGCCGATCCCCACGACGCATTTTACGACGCTCCCGTTTCTCGCTCGAACAGCTCGGCGCGCAATAACAAATGAAAACAAAAAGCAGCATCCCGCCGCGCCAGTCTAGTAACCCAGTATTCTCCATTATCATCTTTCCCAGAAATGAAAAAAATTATGCGTAAAACTCATATTGCTTGTGTCCTTAACCCAGGAGTATCCACGCTACGCCGGTGGTTATGGTGGCTACTACGAACCCTACACTTCTGACGCCCGAGGCTATAACTTATTCGACGACGATGCTCTCAACAACGGCGACTACTACGGCTACAGAAGTGGTTTTGGAGGCTACGGAGGCGGTTTTGGAAGCTACGGAGGATATGGCGGCTGAGGAGGGTACGGAGGGTACGGAGGCTTTGGAAGCGGTTATGGTTACAGGGATGGATATCCGTATGGAGGAGGACTGCTTGGTAGGAGGCCGGGATATTACAGAGGTTATTAGGAGGAGGAGAGGATTTAAGGAGAACAACGAGCTTTTGTGCGCGTGCTAATG
>JAPYZB010015271.1:0-11541 GCA_030522745.1 Eupelmus kiefferi | reverse complement strand
ACTCGTTCATTTCGTTTTAGGACGATACTTGAGTCATTTTGAAAATTTACTTTGCGTAAAAACGTCATTTACATTGGCACGCAAACTGCGAAAATATCATAATACCTACAACTTGCCAAGTGAAATAGAACGTAACAATATGAAAGCATGAGGGAATGTTCTTCGTAAATACAAAGAGTATTTGAGCGGCCATGTATGAAAATTTTGTTAGTTTAAACGCATACGAGTTAATGTAATTTTACCTTTTTTTTGTTTGGCCACTGAAACAATTCCGCTCGAATTGAAGAGAAAAGGATAAACAATGGAAAATCGCTATTTATCCTTTTCTTTTCAATTCGTTTCATTTAAAGGCTCGGCGAAAAAAAAGAGAAAAAAACTTGTTTGCATAGAAATTTTTAAATATTTTATGCCGCTGTTATACGAAGAGCGCGCAAATGATAAAATTTCAACAACAAAGCTGTACATCGATATTTCGAAAAAACATACTCGTGTAACAATCAATTTTAACAAAAACTTCTTTCCCCAGCGAAAATTTTAAACAAAAACGAAGCTAAAAGCCACGTCATCAACAACGTCAGGCGCACCTGTCGATTTTAACAAGTAAAATGCAATTTGCAGCTCCCGTTCGCAAACACGTCAGCAGCGACTGCCTAAATGAGCCCGACGAGCAGTGAAAAACGGCGTGCAAAGACGCAGCAGCGCCTTTGACCCGCGCGCCAATGTATTATATACGTGCATCAAGACACGCGCGCTAGCATGCATCAGAGCGCAAGAATATATATACATGTACAAAGACCGCAGGCCTATATGGTATCACGCACCTTGAGCGTCGGCGCCGCCTCCTTATTCTGTCTCTCCGCGCATGCAACGCGTCTACATATGCGCCTATGAGACGCGTACACTTTGATGCACGTGTATTCTGCGGCGAGCTTCTCAGCTGTCTCTCTGCAGCGTTAACGCACCGAATCTCGAGCTGGTTTCTATATATATGCGTCTACATACACCTGGCTCTCCCTATGTAATTGTTTTTGGTAATAATTGTTCTTGCTATACTCGCCGGAGATACGTTTACTTCTATAATATAGCCGCTGGATTAACCGGAAAATTAGTCGACTAATTACGCTTGACCGCAATAAAATGGTAATTAGGTTTAGCTCGCGCGAATTATTTTTACGATGCTGCTCCAGAAATTACGACATGCACTTAATCAGCAACTAATTGCGATCTACTTAATTTTTGGGAATTATTAAAAAGTTATAGCCCGAAAAAGAAATGGCGCTAAAGCGGCACCGGGGTAAACTGGAATGCGGCGCAGAGCCGCGCACGTACAGAGCCAGGCGCGTCAAAGCCGGAGCTCTGGGCCTCTCTTGTCTCCATGATCTCGGCTGTATATGCGCTGCTCTCGTGTATATACAACAGCCTGCGCGCTTAGTCGCCTGTATATTATAGCTGCACATATATGTATACATAGACACTCGAGCTGGCGTGTGGCGCGCTCTCGTTCCGTCAATTATTTTCGATCGTGTGCTCGCCGGCGCTGCATCAGCGAGAGCTCCGGAGAGTTGACGCCTCTCTTGCTCTCTCCTCAGCTCTGCATGCGTGGATGTGTGTGAGTGTGTGTGTGTGTGTGTGTGTGTACACGGCGCCCCCGTCAATTTACTAGCTCGTTCCTTGCCTTGCCCCGGGAGTTAAGTGCGCGTCTACATACCGGCGCGTGATCTGCTCCAAAACGCTTATCTGCCAGCTCGCTAGCTCAAAGACGCTCCCCATGCGACTCAGCCAGTGTACGTTCGTACAGGCACGGCTATAAGAGCAGCTTCTTTTTCTCTCTCTCTTCCTAGCGCTTTCTGTATCACTGTGTATTTGCTATTTAATGGCTTCCCCCGTGTGTACGCAGCCAAAGGCGAGGGAAGTATAAAGTATCGACGTGTGGCCTGGCGCGGATAAAAGAAAACACACGCTTTTCTGACGTTTTAAGCGAAAGCGAGAGTGAGAGAGAGAGGGGAGTACCTTCAAGTGAGAAGGAGAAAGAGAGATGGGGTGAAGTCGCCTTCGATCGGGCGAAATTTAACTTTCGCAGAGAACTTGAAATTTGCGAGCGAGCTTAATCAATTCTTAAAGATCGATAATGCAAACATTTGCGGTGGGTAAAAGAGGGGGAGCTGGTTGTTGTTGAATCGATGTCAAAGTACAATTACCTGCAGAAGGAACAATTTTCGGCGTGTTAGGAAATTACAATGAAATATTACATCCGTTTTGGAAATTGTCCAGATACTGCAATTTTTGGTAACAATCTACCGAACCTCTTTTCAGTTCGCCATTCGTCTATATGGCCCATAGGTGCGCCATGCTCCCTGAATACCTATATTAGACCTTAAACGCAGTGGCGAGCGTTTCCTAGAAACACGCAAATTTCCGACTGCACCTGCGGATTCATTTTGTCATTGGGAGAAATGAAAAAAAATGAAATTGCAGGGAGCTAAATCAGGACTGCGGTCGAGCCAGCACGGAAAGTTCGTCCTACTCGCCGCTTGCAAAAAAAGTCGATAGCGACGGCGTGTGTGTGTATTAGTTAGCGCGATAAACTGACGCACCCTTCACGCGGCTATTCGCGCTTTTCGATTACCGCGAGCTCGTTTTTTAATCGGCCCAAGGGGATACCTTTTCGAAAAACAGATATTTACGGAGCACTTCCCGTTACGCGGGGGTTTTGTTCGGCTTTTTTTATACTGTCAGTGAGAATGAATAACATTGAGGATAAGGTTTTAACTTTTATTGAAAAATTTGTGTACGGATTAAGTAATTTTTTCGGCGGTTTTTAAACGCGATTGTTGAATTTGCTCGAGTTGTTTGGAAAGGAGATTATGAAAAATATTACAAACTTTTTTCTCGGACTAAGCAATATGGAAAAAGAAAATTTT
Source organism: Eupelmus kiefferi (assembly GCA_030522745.1). NCBI lineage: Eukaryota > Metazoa > Arthropoda > Insecta > Hymenoptera > Eupelmidae > Eupelmus > Eupelmus kiefferi. Next base: position 8,620 of record JAPYZB010015271.1, on the reverse strand, counting down.
TTTTCTGCTTTCAAATAACAGAGAGCTTTACTGTTTTTCTACTGAAGCTTCGTCGTAAATGCTGTATTTTTTGAAAAACTTTGCTATTGAGAGTTACAACTTTTGTCATTGATTAGCTGTGCGATATAGACAAGTCGTGACTAATGGCACTAAGAAAGAACTAAGAACCTCAATGACTTTATAAGATTTTGTTAAATTAGTGACACACGCTATAACAATTAGTTTTTTTATCAAAGAAAACAAATTAGCATGTAAATATACACATTAAATAAATAGTTGAAACTAAAACGTTCAGCTATCGTAGGAATAATTTAGCAATTCCATTTCGTACCAGTGTGTTCTTTATTTTACAAACAAAAGATTTTTTAATTATCAAAGTAATGAATATTGATCAGCAATATCACTTCTTCGAATGAGAATTAATTATTTATAGTTAGTAAAAAGTAGCTCCATAATGATTATGTTGCAGCTCACTGTACTATTGTTTTGTGCTCTTTGCCAAAACGGCTTGGCAGCTGTCGTGAAAAATTAGCTTTATGGATTATTCATTGGTGAAATGCATTACTACGTCTGAGTAAAATAAATCTTCTATACATTCAATACCCTCAAAGAAGCAAATATTATTTATGTTCTTTTTTTTCAAACGCGATTCTGCTTGATCAATTGAACGATCCTTATTTTAGCCGCACAAACCAGCGTTACTGATTCACGATTCAAATACAAATCAATTACAAGCTAACTTAACCATCTCAAACAAGTGACGCGCCAGATTCCTTCAGACTTTCCTCGATGCAATGCACAAATGCTTATGCCAGCAATCGAAAGATAGAAAGCTCTCCTTCCGAAATAAAGATATACGTCACTCTCTGACAGTTCGCACCGCAGTCTGGGCCGTTCCAGCCATCCGCCGAACTAATCGATCGGCCGCGAACTACCTTCTATTCTTAGCCGAAAAAAGCTTTCTCCGCGTGTTTCCGCGCGCTCACGCGAGCGCGCCCCATCCTCGCTGTTGCATATACTTAAATCCTGCGCCGGAACAAATAAAACAGAAAGACTGCGAGAAAGAAAAAGCCCGATGTATATACACGTGTAACAGGACGGAGGGGGACGAGAGAGAGAAACAATAAGGCCCGGCTGGGCGCGTGCAACATGATATATATTCGGGGCGCCTATTGCGCTTGGGCCAATACGCGCATCGATAACTCGGGGCCGGCAGCGCGCTCCCCCTCTCGAAACACCCCCCTTTCTGCTTTACGGCTTCGATACACCTCTCGCACGCGGCAATATATATCCATGAACACACGCACACACTGCTCTATATCTCCTGCACGCTTTGCACAGAGCGCGCACTGCAGCAGTATTCCACTCCTGTGTGCAGTGTGTATAGGCCTCGAAATTCGACGATCTTTCTTCCGATCACTCTTCCCCTGTAGGCGGCACTTCACAAGCACCCCCCCCCCCCCGTGGACTTTGTTGGCGAAGCACCCCTCCGTTATATTGCAGCATCTGATCCGGAATCGGGTAGGAGCAGCTTTGGCCTTTAATCCGCCGCGTGCGCTCGCCGCGCACTTTCTAGCGTATACTCGATTTAAGGGCGTAATGCCCCCTCAGAGTCAGAGCTGGGCGTACGCTTTGGGGGCAGAAGCTGGGTAATTTTTTCTCGAGGGCTCGGGGCCGCTGGCGTTTTCGTTGCTATCGGTGAGTCAGAATCGAATGCTTAGCGGCTTCGAGTGTCTGCGGGGATACAGGAGAGTTGAAAAGTAAACTGCGGCTTTTGCGATTTCGATTCGTGCGATTGAGCTGCGTGACGGAGATTGTTAGTATTCCGGTTTGAATGTTGGGGTTATGCTGCTGACGAATTTTAGCTTCTTTTTTCGTTGTGCACTGATATTGTTCTCTTTATCTATTTATATTTGATGGAAGGATAAATAATAATTGATAACTATTTCTAATTTGGGATAAATCTATTTAAACTTTTAGATAGTAGAGTCAAACTTTATTAAGATTTGTGGTTGGCGGTACTAATATTTTTATTAACCGATAGCAAGGTACAAATTAGAACAATATTCGAGTTTTAAATTTGCAGTACGAGTCAAGGCGAGCCAGCACGAGCCGAAGGCGAGTGCGTTTGCGAGCCGAAGACGAGTACTGTAAACACACGAGGTCAAAAAAGCTAAGTAATCGTGAAACTAATATTGTAGTTTACAATTAGATAAAATATGTTAGACAAATAATTAATGCCATACTTATAGGATTTTTGTGTATTATAATCACTTACGTAGTAGAGTTGGCTTCATAAAAAGCTTCTGTGACTTACCTGCAACAGAAAAGAAAAAAAAATTTAAAACATACTTCATTATATTTCATGATATTATTTGAACGACAATTAGTGCAAATGGAAAAATTATTAGGATTCAACATAGTAAAACTCAATTTAAAACACTTTATAAAATGCGTCTTTGCACTTTCATTAATATAAATCAGAAAAATTACATTGCGATCCACTCTATGCGATAAAACGCATCGAGTTATGACGTTCAAGGAATTAACGTAAAACTCGGATTCGGTGACCCGAAAATTTGCCAGTTCAAAAAAAAAAGAGATTTAAGAAAAAAAAAATAATGCAGCAAAAGACAAACTAACGTAAATGACAAGTTCTTGTGTGCTAATTAACCGAGAAATAAAGCCTTAGAACAAAAGCGCAAAAACACACACAAACACACACAAAGTAAATTTAAACTTGTTTATAACTCTTTTGTACACCATCTTCACGCAAAAAAGCACACCGACTGCTCTCAACTTTTGCATATTTTAAAAATGTTTCAAACATTTTCTCGGCTAAGCGCGTCTCGCTGCATGAAAATTTAAGCGGCATAGCGAGAAACAAGTGTGTCCAAGAAACGATTTTGCATCTGCTTAAGCCAAATGGCACTTTTGGACCCCTCTCCTAAAAAAAAACTAACGATTCTCTCTTTTGTTGCAGCCATCCCACCCCAATCAAACATTCTCACGACAACATCTGTAAACATCTGTAAACATTGGGCTCATTCAGGCCCACAAAAGTCTCGGTCAGCCGTCAATCCCAAAACGCTCCTTATCCACACTCGCATACATCAATCTCAAAAGCCACTCGAAAAAAAACCTATAATCCCCTCGATATACATAAAGAAATTCATTATACGCACGCGCCGGCAGCGGCCCCCATGAAACTTTCGCCGGCGACTGTACGACGAAAACAATCCTCTAATGAGGGTTGTGAAACGCTGCAATTCAGGCTCGCTTCGTTCACACATACGGACACGCACACACTTACGCAGGCCACATACACGTGCGCGACTGCATTCAAAGAGCCATCGAGCATTTTGCGGCGCCAATCGTAGCGTTCTGCTCTTCGATGCGTGCCTACGCGATGACTCACGGCTCGGGAATCCATTTCGTTTCATTGGCTCCGTAGAAACCATGGAACAAGAGCACCCTCACTCTCTCTCTCTCTCTCTCCAGCGTCCCGATTTTTCTGCTTTACGTTTCCCCTCTCACGGTGGCTGTATATAGAGGGTAAGTGCAGCTCGCTGTAGGGCTGCGCTCTACAGCAGAGCGTCTATGCGACGGGGGAAACTGTATGTATAGTATAGGTAGATGCTGAGAGAAAGAGAGTGAATGCACATATCCGGCCAGCGAACGCGCGAAACATGTTATTCCGCTCTCTCGCTCGGGCGTCGTTTTTTCCTGACGCACGCACCTGGACGACCGATCGCGTTCTTATACGCTGACTCGCGCCTATGTGTGCATGTGTATAGCTGCGATACGTATATCGAACATCGAGAGCACCAGAGAGAAAGAGAGAGAGAGAGAGAGAGAGACAAAAAGAGCGACAGAGTGAGAGAGAGAGAGAGAGAGAATAACCGAGTATGCATAGGCGATAAGATTACGCCCGAGTAGGTGGGCCGGGCCCGAGCGCGCTTGTTTGACGGACGTGTACGTGGAGAGCGAGTGCGTATATGGGTGCGGGCTGCAGAGTCGGAGAGCGGAGATTATCCAGAGTTTTTCTCCTCTATATACGCACCACGTGTGCGCATGCGTATATGTGTGAGTGACTGTGTATGTGTGTACAGTGCGCTGAAGTTTCGCCGCCCAAACGGGAATAGAAACTAGATTTTTATTATTTTTTACCTTCGTGCGAGCTGGTGTACACGCGGGATACGCATTTTCGAACGGAGAGCTTTTTTCTTCTTTTTAAAGAGCTAGTTTAAAAGAGAGAGTAGGGTTAAGAGTTTATCGGCGAATAAATTGAATGAGATGGCGTGTATTGAAGAGGTAAGAAGCGGTTGTTTGTGACTTTTGGAATAAATAATCAAATTTACGTTGAGCTATGTCGCTTGGAGTGATGATCAAAATATTTTTATATGCACACATGAATAAAGAAAAGTTTAAATTTTGAATTTTTGCATATATTGTTTATTTAATAAAACATTGAATTTGAAAATATTGATGCTTTGCGTATAGCAACGAGTAACGATCTTTTAAATTTAAAATAAATTTCTAACGACTAGTACGTTACTACGGATTTTACACTGATAGAATGCATATATCAATATGTCTTAACAATTAACGAACGTGGATTTGAAATAGATGAAACGTCGTTCCTTAACGTAGTTAACGACAAGTTATTTAAAAAAACAGATTTAACCTAAGTTTTCTGTCTAGAAACTTAATAGTTAATACATGTTTGTTTAAATGAATAATTGAAAATATGTAGATTAACTTCAATAACTATAAACTATCTTTTCTCTCAGTGTAATGGTGACACAGTCATTTACAAAACTTGAATAAATTATACCATATAGAAAGCTCGTAAAAAAATATCAACATATATACTTATATTTAAGTGAAATAACCGATCAGTATACTTGAAATTTATTTTATAAACACATTAAAGATAGAGATTTTTAGATCGAAAAGAATAAGATAATATAAGTACATTTTTTAATATATTTAAGAATAAGTAAGCATCAGATTCTGATACCATAATAATTACGTTAAAACTATCTTCTGAGTTTTTGTATACTTTTAAATTGTTTCAAAACTTGATAATTTAAAGCAAATAACACACGGGCCAATTAAAAGTATAAAAACATAAGAAAATAAAGCCAAAAAAAAACAAATTTAAAAAAGATTAAACTTAATTTATGTGCAGAAATTTTATTTAAATTAATTAGCGTAAATAACGAAAGTTTTTAAACTATGTATTTATTTTACATTCGAAAAAATTGTTTAAAGTACACTTTTTAAAAAAGGAAAATCGTAGCAACTTATGTTAAAGTTACTAATAATGATAATTTTGTTTAATGAAATCAATTAAAGAGTAAAAAGTAAATGAATTTGGTAATATATTAAAAAAAAAGTTGTACTTTAGTAATATAAGAATTATCTTTATTATTTTGCATAAATCTTTTTAATTTCATAATTGAAATGGTTAACGCTAAAATGGTTAACACTATAGTTTGAATTTTATTTTGCGTTTGATAAATCACATTTTATCATCTAGAAGCAGACGCTTCATATAATTGTGACTGAAGTTCACTTAGGTAAGTTAAGTACTTTAATCAGGTAGAGAAGTAAAAAATCAAATATTCATTATTCAATATTTCGGTTGATTCATTTTAAATTTATAATTTCAATAGAAATTTTGACATAAAATGATATTAGCAAAATAGCTTAAGAAATATTATGGGGGAACCTGTGGGAAATTTGTGACATCTTTAAAAAGTAAAAAATATATTTTGCATAGCAAAATTTATTATAATTATAGTATGTAATTAATATATGTTTTATTATAAAATATAGTAATTTAATTATTATTATTATTTTTAAAATTATTATTTGTGAAGTTTGATATTTTAGCCAATAGATAAAATACAGCCAAATTTCTAACTATTTTTGTAAACAATACCCCACTTTCTACTTAAATTTCAAAGTTAAAATAAACCATTGAAAGTATTTTGATACACGACTTTTTGTTCTTCTATTTGGAGTTTCAAACGCAAAATAGTGACTGTCGATAGTTTGACTTTTACCCAGACTATATTAAGACACAATCAAAAGTTTTAAATAGATCTATGTATTTAGCAGTTTCTTTTCGAAATTTAAAAGCTATACACATTAAAAAATATTAGATAACGAGTATTTCGAACTAAATTAGGGTTAATTTCGAGTAACTATTATTCAAATTTCTAATATTCAGTAATGTCAATGTAGGTGAAGTAAAAAAATAAAAAGATAACTATTACAAAGTACAGATAAAGTAAATTTGCCTAAAATCTATACTCAAATAACGTCGTTAAAAAAAAAAAAAAAATATAGGTACAAATAGTCATTCCGAAAAATGACATTTACAAAAGTATAACAAAATCTAAAAATCGAGATTTTTAGCGGTCAATGAGAAATTTTTTGAAATATATAAATTTATATGAAAATTGAAATATAAAAAAGTTTAGAATATTAGAAAATTGAAACTTTTTTCTATATATTTTTCTCTATTAATCAAATTAAATATCATAAGCAAGCAGCTCAAAAATCGGAATAATTACTTAGTTTTGATTGATTATTTATTTTTTTTCTAAAATCACCTAAATAAAAAAAACATTTCGTACCCATCAATTTTTTCAGAATCGCGTAAATTTAAACTAAAAAATCTCACGTTCTTACAAATGAAAAAAGAAATTGCTCCTATTTATTCAAAATGACCGCTTGTTATTCCCCGCTGTACGTGCTCGCAACGTAAACAATCAGCGATTTTCCGCTCGCCCGCGCTCCACACACGCATAACCCCACACACAATCAATGCATCGCATTCAACAATAAGTCCACCCCGAAAAGAACACAAGCCGATTGTCACGAAAAATCGGCTAAAGTGCCGAGCAATATATCTCTCGCTACGGCCCTCTCGAAAATACCCATAGCCACCCAAAAAAAAAATCCCCCTTCCCGATGCGCGCACACCCTAATAAAATGCGTCGCTGCGTGGGCGTGCACGACGCGCGTCGTTGAGCGCGTTCAAGCGCAGAGGGGGAGAGAAGGGCAAGGTTGCAGCAGAGCAGCGCAGCGCTGGTATGCGCCTCGTCGGTCTTCCGGGACTCGAGCGCGTGGGATTTACGACCTTTCCCTCGGCGCGCGGCTGCATTGCGCACCGCAGCCGAGACCAGCCCAAAAATAAACCGGCCGAGTGCAGCAGCGCGAAAACGTCTTGTTACTCATCGGCGCCGCGTTCGTCGAGTTTTCGTCACGCGCGAGCGGCATTGACCGAGCGATACCCGTGTCGACGGACTCGCGCAGCTTGCAGCGATCATGAGGGAGCAAATGTTTTTGTGTGAATGGGCTTTTTTTTTTCTTTTGCTTTTTTTTGGGAGGGTAATTTTGTTGGCTGTACGTAAACGAGCGTGTTGTTGGCGTTTGGTGGGGAATAGTGACGTGTTTGACGTTTTTGATGTGTTTTGGACTTTTTAATGTTTTTGTGACTCCGAAATTGATTTTGGCACTCGTGCGAGTCTTTAATAATTGTTTGTTGTGATTGATAAAGTAATACGCAAGTAGATTTATTTTGGTGAATGCTTACAGTTAATATATTATATTAAACAAGAAATTACAAACTTTTAATTCCTAGCACGCTTTCAACATAAAAGTTGAAGCATTTCCAAAATTTGGAATAAATTGATCTATTGGTTCAAGAGAAAAGTTTTGAAAAACTTAGTAAGGACAAAGAATCCGAGAATTTGACGTTCTGTTAATTACATTAATGACCTTCTCCAAGGAAGCTGAAACCGCAAACTTCAACCACACGAAGTATATATGAAAAAGATCTCTGCAGTGACGTCCAATAAATAGATGTACTACAAATATTGAATATTACTGTATGGTTAATACAAAACTAATAATTACATTTTAGTTTTGCAGAAAAGAATTTTTATTTTTATAAAATAAATTTAGAATCATAAGTGAAAAATTAATCGTATTTATAAAAGCCACGTGTTCGATGAAATTCCATGCGTTGTGTTTATGTATGCATATACGAATAGACACTAGGGTGCCTTGAGTAGGTATATTTGAAGCCGGTAACGACAGCTTTACTTTTATGTACACAAAAAATAATCAAATATCTTGACGCTTCTAGAGTCATTTACTTTACTTATTGACTAACCATCTTCTATTAAAATAAAATGTTGTTTCCATAAATAAATAAAATTTTTTATATAAATGCTTTTTATTTTTACTATTAATAATCAAATACTAAAAGTAAATATTACAGAAAACACCAATTCGAATCAAGTTGTTCTTGGAAACAACATATCGATGTCGAAAAATTTTTCGAAAATCAAATATCAATTAAAAACAAAAAGGTTCTCGGAAACTCAACAAATTTTAGTTCTGCACTGAGAAAAAAAAGTAGTAATGGTTACTACAAACTCCGGTAGCAGCAACCGGACAAGCTCGGGTAGTGCAGACCGAAAAAAATTACGATGAAATACTGATGAAATATTATATTTTAAAAATTGTATATTACTTTAAATTTCAATACTATATTTTGTTATTAACTAATAAACTATTATGTTAAGTCTAATAAAGC
>JAPYZB010015237.1:0-10200 GCA_030522745.1 Eupelmus kiefferi | reverse complement strand
GAGATCGTTTACGTTCCGTTGAAACAGCCAGTTTCTCGGAAAATTGGATTTTCGATAAAGCCCTTTCAAAAATACCCGCAATTTGGAAACTTTTCAGTACACAAATTAGCAGGCTACTAGCTCGTATAACTTAAAACGAAAGCAATGGTAATTAGCTCCACATTTCGGTAGAAATTGTTTAAAAATTAAGATACTATCGCTTAAGACAGAAACCTCAACATTGCTCGTCTGACCAATCAAGGGAGTATCTACTTCATACAAGTCAAATTCAGTATTCCCAAAGTGAAGCCTCAACGTCGGCCTTTTAGAGAACAAATACCATAGCTTTATTTGTGCATGTACATCCGATATTCCTTCCTCCTCTATTCAAATCAAGCCAACATCTCACTCGCTCTGAAACAACCCCAACCAGCCCAAAAACCAGTCACAAAAATTAGTCGCCCCGGTAAAAAGAGCTTACTTACTGCAGGCACTCGTAACAAAAGTGGCGCGCGGTTGAGAACCAGCGGCGTCGCGGCGCCAGGTCGGCTGGTGCCTGACGCGCGCGCGGCCGCACGATCAATCAACCTGCGCTGCCAGCCAGGCAGGCAGCCCCGGCTTGTAGTTTCACCTGCGTCGATGGCGAAACGGCCGAGCTACTAGCGTTTAAAGACATTGAACCCAGGCCGCAGCGAGCGGCGTGCAGTCTCTCCTAACGAAAGCTCAGGCGGACGTGCGCGCCTAGGCCCGCCAGTGGTGGCTTCCGCGTTTACGCGGGATTTATGAGCCGGCGGTGTCGGCGACATTGCAAGCTCCTCGTAATATCGGACGCCTTTTGTTCCAGAAGAGAGAGCGTAAGCTCCGCTGGGATATTGAAACGTACACACGCCGCGCGCCGCCGCCTCGCTAACTTGGAATATTGCGAGCTGGGGACTCGACTGCGAGTAGCCCCGGCCACTGCTCTTTGTTTATTTCGGAGAGAAAGAGAGGGTGAGAGAGAGAGAGGGCTTGATTTACGTTGTTTGTATTGTTAGAAATAAAAAGCACGTTCTTGGCTGCAAGCTGCAATTGTTTGGAAGGCTCTTTTGTTTGCTTTTCGACTTTGAACGAGGCACGTGGGCTTTAAATGTCATACTTTCTTTTTTTTGTTGCTTTTTTTTTTTTTTTTTTTTTTTCAAGGAAAAAAGACGGTTCAATTTTCGAAGTTTTGTTTCAGAAAAACGATACACATGAAAACTATCATTTTTGTAAAATGAAGAAATAAATATCGCTGAAATATCACTATTTTAAAAGTTGGAAATATATTTTTTAACGTTTTAGATCGAAATATCCTATTTTTAGGAAATACTTAAATTGGTATAAATATGTAGGCGATGTAAAGTTACAATTTTTCAATATCAAAAAATAAACAACATTTTTTTTATCTTTATTTTTTAAAATATATTTTTTTAAATTTTTATTCGTTTTATTGAAAATCCAATTTCCCGAGAAATTAACTGTGAATTTTACTGAGTGCAAATGATCTCAATGTACTTTACCATTTCAAAGTAGAAATAATTATGTTTAAAGTTGATATATATTTAACTTGTGTAATGCGTGAGAGTAGCTGCATTGCAGTTTAAAGAGCTTAAATTCTAATATTGATTCTGTGAAAAAATATGATTTTCAATTTAACTTTTGTTCGTCTATAAAATAAATTAAAAATTTTTATTCTGAAAATTTTATTGAAGATTATTGCAGGTATTTGTACTTTTTTAAATGAAAAATTAACGTGATTTTTTATTATATCTAGTTTATAAAATAGAAAAATATTGAATCATTTTGAAAGAAACACATATTACCAATGTTTCCACTAAATGTATCAGGAAAATTTACGGTTTATGAATAAGATTTTCTATAAATACTTATCAACTGCTCGAAATCAGAAATAAAATATCGATGCCTGCACCGCAAAGCTGGCTTCCGATAAAATTTTCAGGTCATCGAAGCAACTCTCAAATCTTCCGTACTGAATTTCCGACTCAAAGACTCGAAAAGCCGAGTTCATAAAAACGCGATTCACAACAAAATCTCTTTACCGGTAGCCGAGCAACTATATTTTTCACTCAACCTCCAGCTTTTCATTTTATTTTCAAAATTACAAAAAGGAAAACAAAAAATTTTCCACCCAAACAAAAGCTCCTTCCGCAAACTAATCCCATCAGCATCGATTTTCTCCACAGACCGAGCGAGCAAGAATCTTCGGCAAAGAGAACGATAATGCATCGCGCGTGAAACCAGCGGCATAGAATATGAATGCGGCTGTTGGAATAATTGACCGCGACTGATTAGGGGAAGAGAGGAGCCAGGCCACATCGAGCACAATGGCCTGCGCCCCCTCTATTCGTCTTTGACTCGCGCGTTCGATCGGTCGATTCTTGCTGAATTGCACGCGCGGAACGGTATTATCACTGTGGCCTCTGTTACATTTGAGAGCAAAGCTTATGATACTGTTTGGGCATGCTTAAAAAAAGATTCGTTTATCGATAAACCGCACAGCGGCGGCGCGCATTGTAGCAGTTGCTGCAGCATCGGGAAATCGCATCAAAAAGTGGGTCGGGGCTTTACGATCGCGCGAACGGCTTTATTTTCGATGTTCGTGCTTTATATTTCACATCTCGGCTAAAATAATCGAGAAAGCTGAAATATAAATGCGTGCATTTTAAATTTTATACCGCCACTTTGTTGCCCCCATTGCGTCGCTCTGTGCAACTGTTTATTCTCTTAATTCGTTGACATTCGTGATGTGTTTTTGCATAATTTTCGGATTTATGTTTCCGCTTATCTTGGATGATTGAAAAGAATACTTAGATGGGGTAAATATCAATTTCAGTGGAAAGGCTTTATGTGATGTGTAAAATCAATTTCGTTTTTCGATGAAATTTTATACTTTATTTGTATTGACCTACTTAATCATTGTGTGCACGTATATTGTAGCATCCTCGTAGCTATATGTTTTCTGGTTTAATAATGTAAAAGGATCTTATCTTATTAAACTTATTACACTGATGCATTACTTATTTTTAGAATCGTTTTTTCACGTTTTCTTCTATATTTCCATCTAGTAAAATTATATCTAAATTCAGTGCAACCACAACCTGAAAAAAATTTCAAAAACCAAATAAATTCAAAATAACAAAAAACAATCATCTATTTCTATTCTGATTCATCTCTTCATTTTACGAGCCTTTTCATTATTCCGCGATGCTATACTCACAATACAAGCAGCTTACTGTCCTATTATTTATCCTCTCAATTCACAGCATAACATGATCGCGCGATTTTTAGCTGAAATTATCACGAACCGATTCGGCGCAGCAAATTCGAAACTCGCACTATCAATTCCAACGATCTCAACCAGCAGCTTACACGCATCAGGTCTGTTATTCCGCTTAGCGAGCAAACGAACAACGGGCAATTCGCAACCATAGCCCCCTATACCAATAATTAGCCAAACAAACACCATCCCTCTCCTCTCTCCACTCCGTCCCTAGACCCAAGCGCGTAAACGTGGAATTACCCAAAGGAATCCATAAGCACGCACGACAATGGGGGAAAACAGAGGGTTACTCTCTTGCAGCGATCGAGCTGAATTAGGAAAAGTTCGCGGCGCAGACGTGTCGCGCGCTCTGCGCGAGGTAAAATCTCATTTGGCCGAAGGGCGGGATACAATTACGTCGAGTTTGTTGGCTTTACGAGCGCACCGGCAAGAATGGCCCTGTGTAGGTAAGAAAGCGCGCTAAATCACGTCCTCTCGCTCGTGTGTGCGTGGAGCGGCTGATACGCGCGCGGGGCATTACCGTCGCAAGGTGCAGCGGACCCGAAATGGGATCGACTGGAGGACGAGGGGAGAGGGAGGCACTTTAGTCTCGTTTCCGCCGAGGGAAGGTTTATAACTCTTCTTTTCTGGCGGGCGACTGTCTTCTTGCCTTTTTTTCCTCGGCTTCTTGCTGGTTTTTTTCTCGAGCCTCGTCTTGCCTTTATTGGCTCGATGCTTGCCAGGCTGTAATTTGTGCTGGATGCTCGCTGTATGAAAGGAGGATAAGGTCTGGACGGAGTGTGGAAAGAGAAAATTAAAAATATTTTTTTGCTTTTTGGTGCTGGTTTATGGGGGTGCTATTGTCGGGGCTTGGTTTTTAATGAGAAGCTGAGTAATTTTCGTTTTGGAAGAGACGTGCCTGATGTTCAAATTGTTATTCATGAAAGATAAAACTTATTTCATACAAATAAATTCTTTGTAATTAAATATTATTTTTAAAAATTCGCTACTAAGAAAAGATTTTTCCAGTACGTCACTTGAATTTGAAAAACCTTTTTGTATCCAACGATAACCATTATTTTTAACAACCTACAAATCAATACTCTTGGCCATAATCTAACGTGACTCAGCTCTCCAGTTTTACTTTCAAAAAAGGTTCCTTCCCTTCGGGGATTCAAATATATCCCTTACATTAGTACACATTTCCAAGAAAAAGCAGCAATGACGAAGCGCTCCAAGCCCCTGCGAAGCTCGGACCATCAAATCCTCTCCTCTCACCTCGTAAAGTATGACTAATACCCTCTCTCCCAACTCCCTCTCCCATTTCCTCTCACTCCCTCCAACTGAATCACGAAAATTCCGCTTCCCAGCCGCCATTACCACTAATTGTCAAACCAGCAATCCGACAACCTTTCGTCATTATGTTAATGCATCTGGCGAAACAGTCGCAGGCAACGAGCGCGCGATTTTCATCAGGAAAACGTCTCCACGGTGCCGCAGTAACCGCGCAGCCGAGAGCCGCGAGGTAGCAGCGCGCGCGCAATTTCCGCGACGGCTAACTAATGAATATTGCCCTACAAGCAATAAAACGCGCATCGAGACTCGCGAGAGACGAAGCGTTGCGCTAAGAGCCCTAGCTCCGCTCCCCGAGTAATTCCATATACGAGCAAAGTGATAAGAGCCGAGGGGGATTTAGAAAAGAAAGAGAAAAGCTCGCGCGCGGAGAAAGCTCGTGTGCTTGCGAGTTTCGCGTGCGAGCGCGCGTAACGCCGAGCCGTTAAATTAAGTGAAATGGAGAGAGAGAGAAGCAGGTTAAGGAACCGCATCGAGAGCGAGAAAAGGTAACGGCGCTGGCCCTTTTATGCGGCCCTCCGCGCGGCCGTTGTTGTGAGGAATAGCTGGGAGAGAGCCGGGAGATCGGAAAATCGATGATTAAGGTATACAGAGGCGAATTCTCACGCGGCGGCCGTTAAGGTAGAACGTGAAGCGCTTTATATCTCGCCGCCGCGTTCTTCCGCGAAAATGCCCTCTTTCAAGTTATAGCGCTTCTTCCGCGCTTTTCGTCGCGCGGCTATGTCTTTTCGAGAATGTAATAGGACGTTCCTACGTACACGGCCGGGGGACGTAAAGCTTGCCTTTTCCGATCGTTTGTTCGCTGTTACGCAAACGCGGGATGATTAAATTTTTAATCGAGTCTGCTCTTATCGGAGCTTTACTTTCGATTAAGCGCATTGATAATACAACGTAACCAGATGTTTTTTTAATCAATCTTTCGCGCGACGCCTGCGATTTCTTCGGTGCCTAATGCCGGAATTAAGCGAATGTTTATTCTATAATCGCGCGGCCGGGCAGTCGATCCTGCAGGTTTGTTTGATGGCTTTAATCATGGACGATGCTCAATTTTCCAAGTTTAATCAGGGAGCCAGGACAACGATCGGCAAATATTTAACGACGTCGCCAGAGCGTCGGATTATAGTCGGATCAGGGCGAGGCAAGCGAGAACGAGAGATGCTTGCAAGCGCGAGGCCAAATGCAAGCTCTCACCGGCGCACCGGGGAATTATAGTCGCCGGCCAATGACAAATGGCACGTTCGCAGCGCGGATAACAGCGCAATATAGCTTGTATCACAATCGCTGCTCGCTCTTTCTCTCTCCCTCGCTCTGTGGAGCTGATACTCCGAAAGCGCTTCTGACTAATTGCTCTCTGCCGGCCGGTAATCATGCGTTTTTAGGAATGAAACATTTCTTTTTTATTATGGTTTGTTGGGAGGCGCGATTTTTGGGGTTTGTCGTTGATGAGACAATTAAGCTTTCTGAAATAAGAATGCGATGAGGCATTTTGAAAGTATTTATTTTTATTTATTTCTTTTTTTTCTTATTCTATAAAGAATATAACTAGTCAACGAAAAATATAAGTACATATATAATTCATCACACAAAAATTTTCAAACCTACATTTTGATTTTTATGCAGTTTAAAATATAGGTTTTAAACTTTTATTAATAATAAATAACTTTATTATTAATAAAGGTCCGTATCAATTCTATTACACAAATAATAAATGGAGTAAAACCTTTAATGCCAGTTATGGTAAACATGTTATGAATTTATATCGCAACAATAATATTGCAATATTGTTAAAATATTATTACAATATTGTTACGATACTGATACAACACATTGTTACAATATTGGAATAATGTTGTAGCAATATTATAACAATTTTTTGTTAATTTTGTACCAATATTTAAGCAAATTTATAGCAAAACATCCTGCCAATATTGTGATAATATTCTTTCAATATTGTTTCCATATTGTTTCAACGTTATAATAATATTGTTTCAATATTATAATAATATTGTATCAGTACCGTAACAATATTGTAATATTATTGTAGTGATATAAATTTATAACACGTTTACCATAACTGGCATTAAAGGTTTTGCTCTAATTGCTTCAAATATTGTAACAATTTTGCAGTGATATTGTAGCGATTTTGTAACAATATCGGGTTAATATTGAACCAATAATGTCTCAATATTGTAGTAATATTTTAGTAATATTGTTACAATATTGTTGCAATATTGAAACAATATTGAAACAATATTACTACAATACAGTTAATCTTGACACAATGTTGTTATAATATTGCCACAATACTGAAATAATATTGAAACAATATCAACACAATATGTTTTGTTACAATATTGCTACAATATCGCTACAAAATTGTTACAATATTGGAAGCAATTGGAGCAAAACCTTTAATGCCAGTTATGATAAACGTGTTACAAACTTATATCGCTACAATAATATTACAATATTGTTATAATATTATTACAATATTGTTACGATACTGATACAATAATATTATAATATTGAAACAATATTACTATAACATTAGAACAATATTTTTGTAACGTTGAAACAATATGGAAACAATACTGACTCAATATTAACACAATACTGATCAATACTGACTCAATATTAACACAATATTGTGTTGATATTGTGCCAATATTTATTTATTTATTTATTGATTTATTTATCCAGAGTAAAATACAATAATTACTTACTTAATTATTTACATTATATTATAGTAATCCAGCAGAGGATATGATTTTCTGTTCGCTGGTCTGGCGTACTAAAAGTATTATCTTTTCTATACTTGAACCCTTAGTAACATGATACTACTAGAACAAGTAGGAGTTACAAATTTCAGTATTTGAATCATATTTTTCACCACTATCTGATGAGCATAAATCTTGTAGTTATGTAGGTCTCGCGGAGGCACATTCATGTTTCTGGCAAAAATTATTCTTTCGATACTGTTGAGTCTGGCTGGACACGTGAGTCCAACTGCGCACGTTTGTCTGTAGTGAGGGAATATGGTTCTATATTGGAGTGCTGAATCACATTTACAGGGTAAACACGATATAGTCTACAACTACCTATTGTTACAATATTTTAACAATGGAGTAGCAATATTGAAACAATATGAGTTAATATTGTGTTAGTTAATTGTCACAATATGGACACAATATTAATGCACTATTTTGTATAATACCTCTGAAATATTACCAAACCATTTTGTTACGTTAAGGATTAAAACCTACATTTTAAACCTTTATAAAGCTTAGAATGTAGATTTTAAGCTTTTTACTTTTAAATTTCGAGTGCAGTATTCGTCAACTGTGAATATATAAATACACTAATCATTTTTTCCAATAAAAACATTTATAAATTTAAAAAAAATCAAGATATGAGTTTAAAATTCTTTTTTCAATTACAATATTCTATTTATCAAATGGCACAGTACTTAAGAGGACCAAATCCGATTAGAAAAAGGGCATTTTTCAACGAAGAAAATTCGATATTTCTGAAAATTAAACATTACAAACTTATTTTCTTCTTAGATTCTTTACTATTCAAACAATATTTACGTGAAATTACATTTTGTTCTTTAGAATTAAATGTCAGTTAGTAGCACCAATACATTTCCCTCAGAAAATGTAAAATATGAACTTGGTTTCCTTGTGCTCTTAACTTTCCATACGTGAATTTTGACTGAGTATATCATGAAATCTAGACCATAAATCAATCTGAAATTTTGAAAAAGTATTCTTGAAGATAAAAATTATTATCAAAATTTTTATTTGATTTTTGAAATACATCAATTTTACGAAAAACAATATAAAGTACGAAATATTTTATCCCCAAGAGACACATATTATCGTTATAAATAATGTTAATACATAATATAGTAATAGTATTGCATGCTGCTTATTTTTATTCTAACATTAACTAAAAAACTTTCTAAATCAAATCATATGATGCGACATTTTATTTTTTTTTATATTGTTTGCTTCGCAGTAAGTTTAATCTTTACTTTACATAATCCACAAGCGTCAAATAGAACTAATTAAAATAGTACATTTCGATTCTCGCTTCGCTCGATCGAAAAACCTCTCGGAAGCTAAATAATCGACTTACGCCCTAGTGTCGAAACGTATTTTATGCCGCGAGAGCCGAAAAATTATTATGATCCAAGGAGTGATTTTGAGGTTAAAGTGGTAAAAATATTTTATCTATTCATAATGTATGTGATAATAGTAATTCTTTTATCTCAATTCTCTTTTTCCTACTTACAATTAAGCCACTCCAATATTATATACCAATGGTTATTAAGATCTTCAAGCAGTGAACTTTTTTCGTTCCAGATAACAAGAGACCAGCATCACCAAGCATCCTTAGTCTCTTCATAGCCGCTCTTAACGAAACAATCCGAAAGCCGTAAGAAAAATAAAAATCCAGCATATCAGCTGCAAAGCTCTCTCCTCGCGACCGCCTAACTCTCGGAGCGAGTTGCAGAGGTCGGTAGGGGTGGCTGCGCAGGGCTAGCCCTATGTTGTGCGGCGAGCTGGTGAACGGCGGTCTCGCGAGTGCCGGCGCAGCGAGCGTGCCCTGCGGACTGTTGGCAAGCGGCCAGTGGCTGCCCGGCTGTCTGAAGGCCGGCCTGAGCCCGAGGCCGCTCACCGGCTCGCCCTACCTGCCGATCCTGGCCGAGCTCCTGGCCGCGGGCTACCTCGAGGAGGTCAGGCTGGCGATAACCGCCGCCGCCGCAGCAGCGGCCCTGGCAGCCGAAGCCGCCGGCGAGCCCATGGATCTCGACGACGAGCACGCGAGCCCGTTCACCAATCGGATGGAGCTCGAGCTTCAGCTACAGGATGACATCGACGAGGACGTGCTGCTGGGTGAGTTGAATATTTTTTATTTTTGGCGGGGTTATTTTAGTGGATGGGATTTAATGGTTTATTTTGTAGGATGGTTTTTCTGTCTGATAACGTTAGCCTAGGAAAAAAGATATATCTGTTGATTTAATGGACAAATTTATTTAAAAAGCAAAGCCTATGAAATGTTCATTTGATAATATTTCTAAAATTACAATCTTACTTTTGTAATAGAAAATGTCACGTATGTTCAACTAAATTTTTTGCACAGTAGTAAGCAGCTTATATACCACGATGCAGAACATGGATTAATATCTAAAATTTAGTAATTCTCTACAATATTACCTAGAGACTGCTCTATTATTTAAAAAAAGGATTATAAAAATATTATTTAGACTAAACTATTATATTAGGTCACATTTTATTATTTTCATTATGATTTAAGGCAACTTCATTCGAAAATCGAGTTTTAGTATATATTCTTGGTTCTTTCATGACGCAAATAGAATATTCAATAGCGTTGAAGTATTATCAATGAACTTTGACATGATTTCTGCGGTTTTTGCACTTTTAAGTCCTCATATGTCAAACTGAATATCTGTTTTCCAACTCATCGTGATATTCAAATCAATATATTGAACTACATTCTTCTAACTGAACGCTGACACAGAAAATAAATGCAATTTAAACATT
>JAPYZB010015214.1:0-10361 GCA_030522745.1 Eupelmus kiefferi | reverse complement strand
GAAAAAGTCTGGCATAATGGCCAGACCCAGACTTTCACCAGACTTAAAAAGCCAGACTTTGGCCAGACCCGTGCCAGACTTATTTTTTTACACGGGCGAACTTTAAAATTATAACACTTCAAGACAAAAGTGTAAAAAACGTGACTAAATTAAAGACACAGTTTTTAACGATATTTTAGTGCACTTTTATTTATCTACAACTTCAAATAGACACTTAAAGCACCAAATGCAATAATGCAACAATAATTATAACTACAGCTGCAGTAACTACGAGTTATACCTTAAAATTAACTAAGCAAATACTGACCGAGCGCAGTTACCAGCGCGTAGACACACTAAACATTGACCTTCCTCCCATAAACGAATCCCAGCCATTAACTCCCAATGCAGCGTTGCGTTACTAAAAGTACAGCAATTCCATTTCTAGAGAACAAATGTTTGAAATAAATAGTCCCTAAGCCGCGGCGCAGTCTGTAAATTTTCTTTTGCAATCCCGCGCACACGTGTATCCCCGCGCGCAAATATTGGATCGGCTTCTACGAAGCCAGATTCGATTACGCTCTTTAAAGTCTGGATGTCAATACACGCTTACGAGGCTCCATTGTTTGTAAAGAACAGCTGAAACACAGAATAGCCATTCTGTACAGCATTTCCAGCCTCGTCTAAACGCACTCGCGCGTTTCTTTAACACAAATACCGAGCGCCAGCGTGCAACATCCATCTCTATCCCCTCGGCGAACCATCCGATATACCGAGAAGCCCGTAAAATTAATTACTCCGCGTTCCGCGAAATGCCTACATCTCTCCCTCTTTCTCTACTCGCGAATGTAAAAAACAATGGGCAATTAGCGCATTAGAATAAGCGCGCAGTCGATTTTTGCGCAAGCTTATCGCAACAGCTGTTCGCCGAGGAGTACACAAGCGTCGGACAAAAGGAACGACGCCAGGATCCCCTTTAATCGCGATCGTCTCGAGAGCGAGATTAGTCAAGAGGCGATTTCGGTCAACCGATCGCGATTCGCCGCACGCGTATACACGCGCCTGATGTCGTTAGATCGCAAGTGTGCTTGCAAATCCGTGACGACTGGGTATTCTTTTTTTCCTTTTTTGCTGCTGTTGTTGCAAAATTTTTAACCGATTTTCATAGATACGCGGGCCTATTGTAATGTAGCTTTTGAGAGTTGGCAGCGGTTTTAGAGGCAAGGACAGGGGGCTTTTGTTTTGTTTATCGTTGGGCAATCGATGAATAAATGCAGCGCTGCGACTGCGGCATCCGCGGAATCGTTAATTAATTTTATGCGCGATCGGCAGATGAGCCGGCGATGTTCATAAAGTGCATGTAAGAGCGCTTGGCTATTAATAGGAAGGCAGGGGTAATCGATGTTTGATAGAAAGTATTTATGATTGTTTTGAAAGAGTTCGATTGAAAATAGATTGTAAATCTTGGAAAAATTATTTATAGTGCAGTTATGCAGAAGTGAATCAGAGTTTAATCCAAACGTTTTATTCGCAGTTTTATAAAAGCTAAGATATTTCTCAGTATTTATTTGAAGTTACGAAATCATAGTAAATATTTGAAGCCCCGGCACTACTGTTTAGCTATCTCAATGATTTATCCATTTTACAAGAAGAATGAACTTTCTCTTTGTAAAACTCATATCGTTTAGCGATGTTCCAAGAAGACGTCTACAATTACGTCTCCTCTGCGAAAATTTCCCGAATCCCCCTAACGATTTTAATTACTAGGCGCGTCTAAGAGGGTACTTACAAAAACTATTTCGCAACGGCAAAAACATTCTAAATTAATAACAAGCTCGAAAACTGCACGCCCCGAAGAAAAGCCGTAAAACTTTATACAAGCCGCACGCCTATACCTTTTCAAAAAGATTCAGTTACGTAAATGAACGCTGCGCGCGAGGGTCGAATTATCCGCGTTTCATCGCCAAAACCATACGGCTAATTGGAGTGCGCGCGCCGGCTTGTAGTCGCACGGAGATGGCCGCGGCCCGATAGGAGAGTCTAGCTATGCAACAAATACACTGTCCGTTTAGCAGCGATTTGATATATACGGCGGGCGCGCGCGGAGAGGGAACAAGATGGGACGAGACAACGAGCGAATGATTTACGCTTTGGAAACTTCTCGGCGAGAAAGTAAGGAAACGCTTCTTCCTACTTCTATAACAAGATGAAATTGGCGATCGTCATTACCCCGGCGTCGCCGTGGCCAGGCCGGATTATTTCTGCGATTCGCTGAGATTCTAAGCGTCGGCCTGCTCTTTTAGATGCATGCTTTTAATTTTGTAGAGCGGCTGCGGTTTATAAGACTGCGCATGTGGGTATGTGCAAGAGCTATTGTGAGAGGCGGTATCCGGTATCCAATTTTATAAGCGAGCGCAAGGTCTTGTTACCTTTCGAAAATTTTCCGACTTTAGCGTGAAAGGCAACAAAATCATTTGCCGAAGAACGCGCCAATTCGTTCCTCCTTTTAAATCCGTGTCAACGCGCCGTGCGCGACTCGATAAAATTATTTTTCGAGAAACTCGAAATAAACATTCACGCACACACATGTAAAGTTACACGAAAATTTGCAATTATAAGCAGCCAGCGAGTCTTTCTCGGCGTTGCAAAACGTCATTTCTAAAAATTTCACACAATCCGCAGCGCGCGTCGTTCAATAACTCAAAAGCGCCTATAAAAGGCCGCTCGCGCTCCGCGGCCACCTGCGTCGCAATTAAGGGCCCCAGTCAGCATCCGAGCCTTGAGAAAAATTTCCATTTAAACGGCGGCTTTGCGGCTGCACCTAATAGATTACGCGCACCTATATGCAGCGCCGTAATCAAATCGATGCGTAATCAATTAGCCGCGGCGCGACATTCCAGCGCGCGGAGGAGAGAACTTTCACGAATCGCCGAAGGGCATCTCTCTTTTCTCAGAGAGCGAGTCATCAGCACTCCTCCGACTATGCTGGGATTGTAATCCCTTTTCTCTCTCTCTCGCTTTAGATTGGCTGCAGCTCGCTCGGCGAATGTGTCGATCGGAGATATTGCACACGAGATGTTCCCCTTTTACGAGGATCGTTTTTCCTCGCGAGAGCGCAACATTATTGTTGTCGTAAGAGCGAGACGTTGTACCGTGCTGGTATTGCTACACTGCGGCAGAGTGGATGGATGGGGGAAGGGTATCGAGTGTCGCGGTGGAGAGCTTTTTGTCTTTTCTAACTGGATTAGAGGTTTTTGAGTTTTATAGTGCAGGGACTTTTGCGATATTCGATGTGGGAGAATTTGATTTTTGTGAAGGAACGGTTTTTAAAGCGGGTTGTTATTTATGAGGAGATGAGTGAAAATTGGTTTGAGAAGATCATTTTTCATCGAAGTTAACACACTTGTTTTTTATTACTCACATTGTAATATATCGTTACTTTTAATGAAGCAAAACTTTTTTGTTCCGGTTACTTTTTATGTAATTAAAAACTGTAAAAGTGAAAACATTATTTATTTTCACAAGTCTTTCTACATATTGTAGTAATAATTGCGTGTACTTGTACTGCTCAATCTTTTTATTTATTGCCTACTTCATATACAGAAGTGTATTTTGTATTTTTAAAGATTTACTTTTGCTACTGAGCTATTTTAATTAAGTTTAAGTATAATTTCAACATCAAACGAGAAATAATGTATTAAAAAATAACTTACAAATTTATGAGATCCTAACTATAGATATCTTTATAATGTGTGTAATTTATAAATAAAGATTTCAATAGTATAATAATAATATCGATACATATTACAAATGTTATAATAATAAATTTGATACAACTATTTATTATTTTGAATGAATGATTTATTTTAGATTGAAAATAATTTATATTGTGGAAGTAAATTTTGAAAGTTGTATTAAAGTTATAATGCAGCAAAGCTCTAACTTATACATTGCAAAACTTAAAATCGGTAAATAGATTTCCGGTAACTTTCATTTCCTTTCAAATTGAAGATATTTATATATTCTTCAATTCCAATTAAAATAGACTCAGATACTTCCCACGTCAGTGTTGCATAATGTTTATTTGAAAGTTTTTGAATTAGTATCAAAATATATTTTACATATTAGGTTTAATTGTTCTAAATTCTTATTTATACTTTATTTAAGCTATTTAAGTTGAAATTAAAATTTAAAATTAAAAATATGTTTAGAACTCTATTTTACTATAAGTATTAGTCATATTTGAAATATTTTGCATTTAATAAGTTTAATATACAATAAAATATAATACTACTAATTTACTATAATTGTATGTATATTATATTTTTTTTAAAATGATTTCTAGTTATGCATTGAGCAAACATCAAGATTTTATTTTTAATTTTTACAAATTACAACTTAATCGTAAATTGTCGGTATTTATATTGCTTACCTAATAAATGAATATTTTATAAAATTTTATTATTATAAATTTATCATTGAGGTATATAGTAAAATATACAAAAATGAAACAGTTTATGGTGCTTTTTAATGACTCGTACATTATTTCGTAAATTATAAATGTATGCGTTTAATTAAATATTGATGATTAGAAAAGGACTACAATTATTAAGAAATTTTTGTATTCTGATTTAATCTTAAGAAATATTTCTATAG
Source organism: Eupelmus kiefferi (assembly GCA_030522745.1). Taxonomy (NCBI): domain Eukaryota; kingdom Metazoa; phylum Arthropoda; class Insecta; order Hymenoptera; family Eupelmidae; genus Eupelmus; species Eupelmus kiefferi. The sequence continues at coordinate 5,726 of JAPYZB010015214.1, read as the reverse complement.
TCCAATTAAAAGTTGACTTCGCTATACTTTCCCAGGGTTAAATGTTTTCTACTCACTAATGCGTCCAAATGCTAATTAATGAAGGCCATTATAAGCGCCATCGTTTTTAGTTTATGTAATTAACCAATTATTGAAATATTTATACTTATTATTAATAAATAAAAATTCAGCAGTTTGTGGCGGAAATATCAGGGTTTTTACTTAAATAAATATCTAAAAATACGTTATTTCCTTCAAATTCCAGACAGAAAATAGTCAGACTTCTGTTAACTTAAGTAGATATTATGTATAAATTATGACAAGCTATAGCCGATTATGCTAATAGCAGAATCCTTTGGATTGTAAGGTAACACTATATAATCATCTTTTGTATATTGAATTAAAAATATTCTGAGTTATCACAACGAAATGAATCACAACGAAATGAAATATTTCGTTTCAAAAGAGTAAACTGAAGAAATTCTACTTTATCAATTATTTTTAAAAAGTAATTATAATATTTTAATCTTTTATAAAAACATAAACTATTATAATTTTCCTTTTTTGTTTAATTTTCAATTTTTAAAGTTAAAAACATTATTGCTATTAAAATTTTGCAAAATAATTATTATAATTTTACAAATACAAAAATATATATTATAAAATAGCATTAAATTATATTTGCGGTTTATTGAAATAATTCAAATTACTTGGCAAGATTGTTATTAATTTTTTTAATATCAAATTTGTATTTCTTTGGCGTTTTTAATTTTCAAAAACAATGCCCAAAATTTTCGAAATATCTGTAATTTAAATTAGCTACCTCAAAAAAATTATAAAAGTCTCGACCACCAAAGTAAAATTTATTCTCTATTTCCATACTCTTCTAGAATACATAATACCGCATTACTTCAATTGAAAACTTTCAAATAGTCATGTTGCTTATATCTAAGCATTCGCACAGACAAATAAAAAATTTTTGTTGCGAAAACTAGAAAAAGAATGCAGGTAATATAAACTATATATTTAAATACGCTTTGTCTTTTTTATTTTAAATATTTATCGAAAAAATTTTCTTCGGAGTAAACTACGCTATGTGTACTGAAAATAAATTATATAACGTAATTTGTAAAATTTATTACATATACCTAAATACAATACTGTATTCCATTATCTTCAACAAATTACATAGGAATTTTATAATAGCGTTATAAAATAAGCCATTAAAACTCCACGTATGACAAATATTTTCAAATTATAAAAAAAAAGCCAAGGTTATAATTATAAAGAAAGTTTCCGCGTCGGAATATAATGTCCCTTACATAACGGATCCATACACCCGACAATTAAATTTCATTTCGCCCTAATGCGAGTACGCGTGCTAGCATAAAAGCATAATCGGCAGCGCTCGCTCCTAGCCAGAATTATCTCACTAAAAAGTCACTTATATACCCGAGCTCTCATATTTTGACTGTCAACCAATTGCGCAATCTATTACCTCAATTATAACATTTAGCCCGTACTATTTGTAGAGCAAACGCCATGTAGTTTATCTCATATTACGCGCGCGGTTACGAATATGTTATAATTTCTTGCGTTTTTCGCCGTTAAATAATCCACGCAGCCGAGAAACACACATATACGACCGGTGTTACGTCGATTTACGTACGTTCATGCATTTACGCACAAACCCGCTCGACGCTACCCTCAATAAAAGCCGAGCATTAAGAAACAAGCCTCCGAAAGGACGGGCCCCCAGAGTAGTTGAAGCAATTTTCGAAAGTAACCTGGGAGAAACACGCGGAGGGCGCGTAATTACAATCCCACGTGCAAAAATTAAAAGCAACAAAAAAAAAAGAAACAAAGTGTCATCGAGCTACCTTGCCTCGGGGCAGAGGAGGCCGGCTGATATCGGGAAAAAATGCGCGCAGAGAGCCGCCTCGGGCCCCCCGAGCGCTGCATTTTATATAAAAGGCGCGAATATACGCGTGCACTTTCACTCGAACTCAGCCAGGGTCGCTTCGCGCGGCGCTACTATCCGCGCGGGCCCAGGAACCCGCTACTTGCGGTTTCAAAAGATCAAAGAACCTTACGGAGAGAGCGGTATTATAATGCGCCGACAATTGATTCCCGCTCCTTAATTATATACGCTCTATTTATAAAAGCGAGCGGCGAAGGTCCGAGTATTAAGCCTGTAATCCTGCTCGATCATTTTTTTTCCTCGATCCCATTGTCAGGATTTCGCGGGTATTATGCATAAGTGGATGCTCGGCCTTTTTCCTCGCTGTACAGCAGGCGGCGAGTCCTTGAGCAGGGAAAATCCTTTTTTTGTTGGATTAACATCGTGAGTCTCCTGCGCGAAGACACGTGAGCGTGTTGTAATGCGAGGCGTTTAAGATCTTTTGTTTTACAGATTGCACGGGAGATAATAAAAATCTGCGCGCGCGCGCGCGCATTGATTTCTCGACCTTAAATCTTTTTTGCGTAATGAGGATTAAGTTACTTTCCTTCTGCGAGTGTCGAATTTAAAACAATGACCGACTGAACGCGTGTACGGGATAACAGGCTATTTATTGAGTTTAACTGTGGCTAATTGACTACTGATTATGTGGAATTTTTCAATTTATTCCCTCCGATATTGACCGTTTATATTAAAAACGCCGGAGCTTGTCTTGTTTATGGATAATATAAGCTGGAGATGGCAATTAGGTCAATAATTCGAGGCGCTCTCGCAAATGAAAGTCAATTTGGGAAAATATTTTTACAGGTACCCGACACCTTAATTCCTTCTATTTATCTTCGTCCTTATTGGAGTATTACTCGAAGAAATATTCGCCTGGCCTTGTCACTAATCCGCTTTTTCGTTAAAACATCAACGTGTAAGGGCATCTACAAAGCCATCTTAAGAAAACATGTGTACACAATTGGTACCCTTCACGTTTACAAAAGCAAAGTACGCCTCACCTGGAATATATACGTCCATCAAATCTGGGGTAACTTTAGACGCCAAAGCCGAATGTGTTCCGGCGTGTCTGAAGGGCACCAATTGTATAGATGTCTCTTACAGATGCCCTTACTCTTTGATCTTTGAAAGGAAATCGGATTAGCGACGAGGACACGAGTAATTAACCGATTCTTGAGCAACATGAGAATGGAGGCAAAAATAAATATGTTAATCTATAGAATCAATATTTCAGAGTAAACAAATGAACTTATGTCTTCAGATACTCAGTTTTGCTAATATAAAAAACGCGATTCAAAAAGAAGAGAGCTATGACACAACAACACATTGTACACCTGCAACCGCTGTAAATATTCCAGCACATCAGATAACACCGTTAAAACACATCGTCCGCGATAAGCCGTGTAAAAACCGCGGATAAAGTGAGCACAAGCTCGTAAAAATAAATACAGCCATCTCGAAAAAAACACTTTAACCGAGACATCAATCACAAGCCCACACCACTCCAATTACCTTACCACCCAACCGACGACCAAAAATCCACGTAACAACAGACCACGTATATATTTTCGGGCGCTTGCCAATTGTCGGTCCCCTCGCTTACGCATTGCGAAAAGCAAAAGAGAAAGTTTTTTTCGCGAAGCTCGCTAATTACTTTATGCAAGCTGCGCGCAGCTTGCGCGCGCGCGTGCGCAAAAATGTCATCGCTAAAAAGTTCATCAATCAACTTTCTAAAAGCGGCTAAATGACTTCCGATACACGCGCGCCGGGAGTTTTCTCCTCGATCGAAGCTGTTTTTTCAATGCCAAGCGCGCGCACTGCACACGCAAAAATAACAATGAGAGCCCGCTGTATTTTTTCACTCCCGCTAAGGCAGATCGTCACGTCCGTCACGATAGATAAAGAGGCAGACCGAGCTCCGTTCCTCCGTACGTGATGTTAGAGGTGTGCCTGGACAGCTGGGAATGGGGATATTTACAGCTGGTTACGTAAACAGCGGAGGTGCGAGGATATGCGGAGAGGAGAAAGAGAGGCGCGAGTGTGTTTGGCTGAAACGGCGTGTTAATTTAGAAAATCGGACTTGTTGATGCGGAGGAGTGCGAAAAGGAGGAAAACTCAACTCTCGCGCTGGGATTTGGATTCTTATGGAGATTTTCCGGGTTGCCGTTAGTTATTAATTGGCTGAGCGCACGCGGAACTCGCACCTTGCTCTTTGAACTTTGAGCGTGCTCTCACGGGCCTCGTCATACTTTAGCAACAATGAACTATTCTGTTTTATTTTCATACAATGAACTTTAAGATTTACTATTTTGATAATAACGACTGCTTCTCACGATAAATGTATATTTTATGTCTAATATTCAAAATATTTAGAACGAGCATCTAATATCAATAAAACACCGCACTTTTTTACACTACTGAGCATTTAATTACCCGGAAACTTCTTCAGTTTAATTAATGCCTCGCTTAAAAAACGGTCTTAGTTGTAAAAGCTTCGTGCAACAATATTTGTATTATATAACCCGAGTTTGAAATAAAAGCAATAAACAATGCAAAGATCGAGGCAAAGATCAACGACCCGAGGAATAAATTCCCAAGCAATAAATTCAATTCCCCGAACAAAAGAGACTTATATTCATTTAAAACACGCGCGCTCCGAGAGAAAAAAGCAGAGAAGAACATCGATAATCCCCGCAATATCTCGAGCCAAAGAAAGACCTGTCAAAGATCCCAGAAGAATAAGAATAAGAATACGAATAAGAAGAAGAAGTAAAAGAAGTAGCCACCGATTGGGAAACATCAGTGTATATTTACCAAAGGAGAGTTTAACGCTCGCCCCTCTCCTACCTTAACACGACAATGCTAATGTCCCGTGTAACGAAAGCCGCGTAACAAAGGGGATCGACTCGGCGACTTATCGTTTCTATTAGGAGCGAGCTAATCGCCGCGAGTGCTTTAATGCCGCATTACGTGCGTTACACGCTTGGCTTGCATAACACGACACTTTCATTGTGATGTGCTCGCCAGGCGAGAAGGAGAGAGACAGAGGAAGCGTCGCTGGATGCGGAGGAAAAGAAAACACTCGGCGATTAACACGTATGGGCTCGTGGATCGTTGGAAATAATTGAGACGAGATGCGCGGATGAGCTGTGTGTGGTTGAGTGGAGTTGAGAGAAGACAATCGCCGGAGAGGTTTGGTTATCTTTTGTTTTCGGAGTTACGTGCCGTGTAGATGGACGCGCGTGCTTGGGTTGTTGCTGTTGGTCAACCTTCGGATTTTATGTAACCCGGTGCTGGTGTTACGGTTTATTTTTACGTTTCAAGTGTAATGACGGGGCATGTTGTTTTTTGGGATGAGGTGGAAAATAAAGTCATTTTTTTGTGTCTAACTAGGTAAAAAGTTTGTTTTTGTAATCTGTGAATTGTTTTTACCGGTAATTGTTGTTACTGTTTTGTAAAATTGCGAGCTTATTTGGAGACTTGAAATTTTTGTAAAAAAATGTTAGTGATTTTTGTTGTAAAGTCAACAAAAGATATACTGAATTACAATGCAATAACAGGTTCTTTTGAAAATTATTCTGTAAACATGCACTATTTATTATAAGCATTACAGCAAATAACAGAACGGTATCTCAATATCAATAGGCGAATTTAAGCTGCGTGGGTCACATTCTCTACTTGGATAGATGGTTACATGCGAACTCGACGTAAAGCCAAGCTGTCGCAATTTTTTAGACCGATTAAAAGGTAACGTTGCAGATATATCACAATACACCGGCCACCT
>JAPYZB010015171.1:0-11229 GCA_030522745.1 Eupelmus kiefferi | reverse complement strand
CATAACTATGTTAAAAACGCTTCTACGTTTTTCCTCATTATTTTTAACATTTGTAAGTACAGAACAAAAACAATACTTAAATAGAAATAAAGTGTTGGAGATTTAACCTTATTTTTATCATAAAAAAATAATTTAGAAAAAATAAAGAGAGAATTTAATGAAGTAGCTGCACTCTGAATACATAAAAAAAATTGTTTTAAATAAATGAGAAATATTTTGTATGATACAAAAATATCTTGAAAATAAAAAAAAACATGAAAAGCAATTAATATAGTTTTCGAAGATAAATTGGAATTGTTTTAAAAAGTTCAACACACCACTTTCTGAAAGATATTTTTTATCACACTATCATAACTAGTTTTACTACTTCTTCAAAACTTTTGATTAATATTTTAATGACATCTTTTAATTCTCGCATTAAACTTCGATTCAAAAATGATGCTGCTAGTTTATTTTAACAATAATTTGATGAGTAGCAATAAAAAGTGCTGATTTCTTACAATGTTTGTAATGGACGAATAAAAGTGTTACATTGTACAATTCTCTTATTAATTATCTGCAAATATTTTATTAACACACTGAAACGAACAATAATTAAACAAAAGCCAACAGCAAAGTTTGCCAATTATTTAAAAGGATAGGTTCCAACTTTGAAAAAATACTTTTTTTAAAAAAAATTCTCTATGCAATAACTAGTACAATTATACCCTTCAAGTTTTCAAAGTGCGATTCCGCTAACAAAGTTAACTGTTGAGCTATATACTTTGAATCGAACACCAAGCGCGGAATCTCACTTAATAAAATTGCAAGGATACAACCAAGAAAATCCTCATCAAAACGTAAAATCCGTTGTTGTCTCAACCAGCCACTCAATTATCTCTCTCCACGCTTAAACAGCTAACGAAGAGCAACGCAAGCCGCGAACCGAGCAAAGCAAAGCATGAACGAAAGCAAAAAAAACCGCCCGCAGAACTCGCGCTTATTTTTTTCTCAATCTCAAATATATATCGTTTTGACAAAGGCGATCGGCATAATTGCGGACTCTTTAATTAGAGAGGACTCGTAACTCGGCGCGGCGCTCGAAATTTTCGATATTAGAGGTAGCCCGCGCGCTGCGGCGAAACTTTTAATTAGCGAGTTTATCCATTTATCTGAGGGGCCGCAGAGAGAGAGAGAGAGAGCAGCTTTAAAAGGAAGTGCCGCGTTACCCTTAACGCATGCTGCGCCAGGCCGCGCTCGTTTTTTACCCCCGCGCGCTGTGTATCCGTGTGTATGCATACAATTGCGCGCGGCGCTCGCGGAAAAAATAAAGCGAGGAGCGCGCTGTAACGGAGAGAAACAGAAGAGGAGGAGGGAGAGCAGACAATAAAATTGAAAAAAAACGCAGGAAAATTCTCGTTGTGTTAAATAAAAATAAAAAGGAATAAATAGAGGCTGGCGTGGGTGGGTGGGAGTGGAGCGAAGGTCCGACAATACCAGCGCGCCCGCAAGCCGAAATGCTTTGCATATGAAAAAGCTTACCGGGGGGAGAGAGGCCGAGATATGCGAGGGAGAGAGCGCCAGTGCACTAAGGCCTCGGCGCGAGAGCGGAAACCGAGTCCGTTCCTTTTCCGCGGCTCGTGCGCTCTCTCTGTGTGTGGCTGTATGCTTCTTTTTTCGCGGCCGAGTGTGTTTATTTTCTCGTTTTCCTCGTCGTCTTCTTCCTCTTTGGGCCGGCGTTTTACGTGTATACGCGTACGTGTTTTCCGGGCTCGGCTCCTTTGCTATACGGAGGTAGTCTCGTTTTTCGCGAATTTCCTTCGGTTTGATTCAGGGAAGCTTGCGAGCGGATCCCTTCCTGCGCTTTCTTTGCCTCAAAACGAGTGTGCTTTAGCTCGCTCGACTGGCCGAGCTCGTGCAGTGATAGGGAAAAATAGCTTATTTCCTCGCGAGGTAAGTGGCCTTTTCTGCTTCTGCGCTGATGTAATTTGAATGGGAGGTACGGCTAGCGATTGTTTGGATTTTCAAAGTTGGGTTTTAATAGAGTGATTAGTGGTATACTAAAAAGATGTCTTATCGATGTTTCTTTTCGACAAAACAAGGGATTAACTAGGGTCGGGACTGCTATAGTTTTATTTTATCGGGGGTGTCTTAATAATTTTAATTATCTACTGTTTTTATTTGTTTTAATTAAATAAGGAACGATAAAGCCGGCAACTGATGATATACGTGTGATGGGCGTTAAATTACTAAATCTTGCATCTTTGGTAAAGAAGTGGTTTAATTAGGCAATAAATGTTTGATAATTCGCTATCTAGCGCTAGTATTTTCTAATACGTAAATGTTGCAAATATCTTGTTCGCATTACAAAAATATATCTCATACTCTGGTGTTCTAATTTCTTTTATAGTTTGTTAATTTTTAAATAAATAGTAAGTTTAATAATAGCTTTGCTTAAAGAAATTAAATTTAAAGTTAAATTTTAACAGCTGAAATTTTTTAGTTATCAAAATTTGATACTTATAATACATAAAATTTAAGTAGCTTAATGTTAGATTTAAAATCACATTTTATCAGAACTTTTAGAAATAATTATTTAGAAATATTATTTAGATATATTTCCCCACAAAGCAAAATGACAATCGTGAAAATTTAATTACCAGCGGCCGATAAACTAAATAAAAAAAAGCAAACAATAATAAATCCGCGCCGCAGCCTAATTCACTATATTCTAATTTATTCAATAAAGCCAAAAACGGGGGCGGAGCTATTCATCACTAATGACCCAGATAAAATAGCCATAAAGACCAAATTTATTTGCATCCATCCGCGCGCAACCCGACGACAATAGACCTTCAACTCGAGCGGGATTCCCTTTGTGTATATCACTTAAAGCTTGCGTATCGTAACGCACTTAACCGCTGCTCCCTCCCCCCGGCTCGAATCAATGGGAAAATCATCGCCGCTTACGAGAAAATTCACTCTCTGCCACTCATCGTCATTATTATCCCCGGCTGACTATATAATCCCCTGATAAAGAAAAAGCGAGCTATCTCCTCGGCAAGAATCTCTGACCCTTTTCTCTTTCTCGCTCACGCTCCTATCTATCAGCCGACAAAAGCCGCGCGCTTATTGATATCTCCGGCGAAATGTATATACGAGGGGTAGCTTTCAACGCAGGTTGACGCGGGGAGTGCCTGCGTATAGCTGGCTTTGAGATCGCTTGGAATACTAGTCGATACATTAGCCAATGCGCCCACCCTCGGATAGTCTATCTATTTCTCTCCCGCTCTCTGATCCCATTGAAATTTTGAATATCGCCGGCGACTTGCATACGCGAGCGATAATGAAGCTTCGATTTTCCATCTTATATACTTGGTTTGTGAGGACGGAGCTTTTCTTCTTTTACTGCTTTCGGCAGGGGAGGCGGGAAAGCTTTATAATGGGGAAAATTTCGGCCCCGTGATTTTCGTCGAGTCGTTACCGGGAATGATAGGGTCGCCTGCATTCTGAAAGGAAAAATTTGTCTCCTATATTCACTCGACTAAATATATTTTTGATGTATATTCGAGTCACGTTTCGAGGTGTAGAGAGGAAATGCTGGGTGTGGGATATTTTACAAAAAAGTGTTCGAAATGTAAACGCGAATGTTCTTTCTCTTTTTTTTATGACTTTTGACGTTTCATGCTTTATTAACCAACAACAAAGTTGAAGTTAAATGCATTATAGGAATGATCTATATTTTAAACCGGTCTTCGTTAATATTTAAAATTTATATAGTTAAATATTAATAGAATCAAATGTTAACAGTAGATTCATCGCCTCACATTTTATGAATCTTACAGAATAAAACCATTAATATATTTTGATATATCATTAATTTGCATTCTATTTATACAAAGTTCACTCATTAAATATGACATGAAATTTTAATTAAAATGTATTTCAATTTCCTCGGATCATCTCAAATTTATTTCATTAATTAAAATAGAAATCAGCTCAGAGATTACTAACACATTAATGAGCACATATATTAAAAATTTTACTGACATCAAACAGTCATAATTAGAAAAAGATTATTATTTTTCACTAATACCGACATAATTCTAAATCTTTGATCTAATTATAAAATTTTCAGTAGTCTGCTAATTTTTAATGACGTTACCTTCACTGTAAACTAATATAGGATATTATTAACCTGAAATAATAATGATAAAGTATATATACTCGATTAAACCACATATTAATTTTTATTCTTAACACGATATTTTCAAAAAATACTACCGAACTTTAATCTAACACGAACAATCACCTTGAATCACCCAAAAATCAGCATTCCTCGCGCAACCCTCCGTAAATTCCAACCAACACCCCCAAAAAATTCAAAAACCATATTCCACCTCTATCTCCACTACACACATACACAGAGAAGCTGCGGCCCCGAAGAAAAGTGGAGTGATGAATTGCATTACCGTAAATTTGCGCTCGCATGGTAGAGCAGCGCGCCGGCACTTTACAACGCGCTGTTGTTGATCCGCGGCCGGCGCTTTTGCCGCTTGCGCGCGCTTTTCGAATTGCAAACGACGACGAGAGAGAAAGCCGCTAAATAAACGCGCGCCGCGAAGATAACGAGATTGATGCTAAATATTCGCGGCTCGGCTCTTTCTCGCCGCAGCATCGCCCCTGCTTTTTTTTTTTTTTTTTTTTTTTTTTGTATGTCCCGGAGAGCGATCTCTTTTGCGCGGCTTTTTTTTATCGGCTCTGGGAGAGGGATCGGAGGGCGTTAGGGTCGATAGCGTTGATTTGTAGACGCGGTGCATGCGCTGCTTGTATACGCGACGATTCCGCGTAAATTTTAGGTCGCGAGATCAGAGCAGGTTTGTTCTTATTCATGGTTTTAAGAGATCCGTTTCTTTTTTTTTGGTTTTGTTTTTCAGTGCATTAATCATTTATGATTTCTGCAGTTGTTTTGAGTTTTTTTTATGGGTTTATTTCGATCGTTTATTTTTTTATTGTTTTACTGTTAATGAAGGATTCTTATATAAGGAAGTAATATATTTTTTGGTAAAATGGAAAATATTTGAATATAATAAAATCACTTTGGGTGTAATAGTTAAAGAAAAAATATTTTATAATATAATTAGAATTAAGTTAATTCTAAAAATGTCTAAATTACAATTTTTATAATGATTGACTAGTCATGACTTTTTATAATAAATTAATACGTGAACTGTATTGATAAAATAATTTTAAATAGTCAATTTCTTGGATCTTTCAATAATAGCTCTTTATATTAATAAACTATGTTCTTTTATAGCATGATCAATTTATAAATTGATGATGAGAGTTAGACCTTTTTATTTAATACCGTCTGTCTAAGTCAGAAATACTCTCTCCAAAAACGTATACCAATCTGAAAAATCAAAAGCCCTCGCTTTAAAAACCAATACATCCTTCATCAAACAGTAAAATAATCCCATTCAGTTCAGTTTAATTCTTCTAATTTAAAAAAAAAATTACACGCCATCCCCAATTTTTCCCTCATCAAAAAACCAACAGCCGCCCAAAAAAAATTCTAAATAATCGCTGATATGTATGTTGCGGGGTCTGGGGTTCAGGTGGCCTGGATCAAGGCGGACACAAAAGCGATCCTCGCGATCCACGATAGCGTCATCACGAACAACGCGAGGCTCAGCGTGACGCACAACGACTTCAATACCTGGACGCTGAACGTCAAGGACGCGCGGCCGGAGGACCGGGGTACCTACATGTGTCAGGTCAACACTAATCCCATGACGAGCCAGGTAAGCCCCTCTACATATCCCTCCTCCTAGCCTCGGCAAATCGCGCCATACCGGGCTTTAAATTTCGTCGCGTGTTTTTTATCTGCGCGCATGTGTTGTTTTTTAACGCCCGTGTCACGCGCCTTTACTGCAGCTCGCTTTTCACTTTGAGTTTTATTTTTTTTTTCTTTTTTTTTGGTGAGGCGTTATGTCGGCGTTATTGGGGGCGTTGAATTTTAAAAAACGCGCATGATGAAACGCTGCGGTCTCGTTGACGATCATCTGCCGCTGGGATAGTGATTCGATTTCTTTTTTTTTTTTTTTTTTNGTTGGTGTTTCGTTTCTTTTTTTTTTTTTTTTTTGAGTGTTTTTAAATCATTTGGGTTACACGAGGTATTATTGTTCGATCATTAGAATTCAAATTCAATTTCTTCTCTTTTACTTTTTTGGTTATTTATATATTATCAATTATTATAATGTTTGATAGTAGTCACTAATACCCATAAAAAGGGATGCGATTCAAAATAAATAAATGAAAAAAAAAAAATATTTGATGGCATTTAAAAATTCCAAATTTGATGAAATACCATGTATGAATTAATTACGATCTAGCTTTTTATATAATTTAAAAATAGATTCATGGCATCGCCTGTTCACTTTAGATTGATTACTGCTACTGCATACATCATGAGCTTCGCCTCTACCTTTATTAAAATAATGGCATACAATATCATTTTCATAATTACATTTTCAATTTTCAATTCACATACAACAAAAAATTTTCCATTTAATCAACAAAACAATATAAAAACAACGCATACACAAACTTTAAACAATAGAAAAACATAAGCGTTTCATTCCGTATAATTAAGCATAACACAGAGCCGCGGTAATACAAAACTCTGGCAATCCTTGACGAGCGCATAAGCTCTTAAATCGAAATGGTTTCTCCGTCTGCTTAGAGCGCATATTTGGAAGTTGTCATCCCGCCGGATATTATTTACGAAGAGACTTCGGGCGATATAATGGTGCCAGAAGGGGGCTCTGCGAAACTTGTCTGCAAGGCGCGCGGATATCCAAAGCCGGAAATCGTTTGGAAGCGCGAGGATCAATCCGAGCTCATCATAAGGACACAAACCGGTAGTAAAAGCAAAGGTAAGGTTTTATCATTTTCCTTCTCTTTCTTCCTCTCCCTCTGTTTTTTTCCTTTTTTGCTTGCTTCGTAGTACAAAGCGAGCTTTTTAGTCAGCCGCACTGATGTTTCTGTCGTGGATCTGAAGGAAATATCTACAAATTGAAATATCTACTGTTCTTTCTCGCGAGATCTGACTGTAGAAAGCGTCTGGGGGATTTTTATTTTCTTTCTGATTGTGCAATGGAACATTACAACTTTTGCTTGCTCTAAAATAATAAGTAAGCTTTATTTTGTACAAAATCAAGCGAAAGAATCAAATATTTCTTATAAAATAATTAAAATTTCGATATTTAAAACACAAAAAGTAATTAAAATTGCAATATATCTGTACTCAGAGTAACGTACGTTTTTACAATACTTGAACTTTCTTTTAAAGGAATATTCATGAAAATTATATAAAAATTACAATAATATGAAAGTTGCTTATTGGATAACCAACTATTAAGGAGGTTTCACGTATACGATTTTTACCGACAAAGCTATTTTTTGACTTTGATAAAAAGATACGACTATATGTGCAAAAATCCAAAACACCGTTCCTCTGACGATGCAAAATTTTAAATCAATACTCCAAGACTGTTACGGATCAATATGCGGATATAAATAATTGAATATTTTAAAGTGGAAAGTGACTGAATTGATATGCGTATGTACATTTAACTATATAACAATTGATAGCCGTTGCGCGGTAAAGATAATGTTAATGACAATGTTCTTGTAACCTTCGAAGTAAATAGATCGCCCTTAAAAAAGAAAGTTATTAAAAGTTGTTAAAAAGAAGCTCAGTTGTTGATATTTTTATTCTTTCCTACCGTTACTACTGCTTGATGCGGGAACAAAGACATAAGAGTAGCATTCGAAAAATATCAGAAACACCAGTTATACAATTAATACAAATTAAATTCTGGTCACCAACAAAGAATTCCGTAAAACCGAGTACCCGCAACAAAATACCTCAAAGATTGAAGCAAACTAGCCACGATGAATTCAATTCCATCACTACCGCGTTCCTGAATCCCTAATTGCACTAACTGGGCCGAGCTAACTAGAACCAAAAAAAAAAAAAAAGAGTCTATCTCCACCGCAAAAGGCAAAGACCAAACTGCCGCAACACCAGCTTGAGCTTAGAGAAAAGAAGCGAGAAAGAGGGAGGAACGAACTCAGAAGCGACGCAAATAAAAGCAGCCGTCAATAAATGACGACACTGATAAACGCGCAGCGTGCTCCCTCTCGCTCCATTTTGTAAACTCGTTTAGCGAGCGAGCCATTGTTTTACGCGCTCGCACACCGGCTCCCAAAGATATATGCCAATTGCTCTGCATTTACATCTCGTTTTTCCGTTCTTTTTTCCCGGCGCGCTCTATCTCTTTCCCCTGTCCTCCCCCCACCTAGCTTCCTGCATGCGCGGCTCCCTCTCCTTTTCACCTATTCATTTTCAATTACAGCTGCATCGAATTTGTCTCTTTGAGGAGCACTTTTGACTGTTTTGCTGCTGCGGGTGGTAGGTTTGTTTAGGGATGCCAGTAGAGGCAATGCGAGGTGACAAGGAAAGGTGTTGCGGACTAATAGCGTCGGTTAGATGGGTTTAGATGAGTGAATAGTGATGAAAGGACAGTACGTTATATTAAATTTTGAAAATGATTAATGCACTGAGAGAAATAGTATGATAAATATTATTATATTGTATAGGAAGCCTGTTATATCTTCGGAAAGTTAAAAAAAATATTTTGTTTTATAGTAACATTTACTTTAAATATACTACCTATTTTTATAGCAAATATTGTTAATATTTGTTATAGTATTTTTCTCAGTCCTGACGTAACCGATTACTTCAGGAAAAAGCAAATTATTTTTTAAAATTGTTCTATTACACGATTATTCTTGGTAAACAGATTTAAGAGGAGTGTTGTAACAAAATATTAAATTATTGAAATGGATTTTTCGTCTTGAATTGTCTTTTAAAGAAATAATTGTACATGAGCTCAAAATCAAAATTAACTTACATTGCTGATCTAATTTAGTAACAGAATAATGAAAATTTCATAAAATATTTTTCACGCCGTTTTTCGTGATTTTGGATTTCGAACTTTTAAGTGAAATGGCTCAATTAACTCGTCTTAATTAAAACTAAATGGCTTAAAATTCATTGACTAAAAAAACCTACAAAATGAATGTAAAACTCGTATAAATAAACCAAATAAAAGTGTTACAAAATTAATTAATTTTTGTATGTAATATATGTATTTTTATAAATGTTATCTATTATAAACTAATAAACGTGGATTTCTTAAAAAGCTAAATTCATTACAAAATACTAAACCAACCTTTGACAGCCAAGAGAAAGAACAGTACCTTCTCGCCAACCCAACAACCACCTCCTGCCACCCACCCCCTCACTAAACTGCACCTCATTCCTCTGATTATTTAAAAAAATTTCCGTTCCAGCGTCGCAGGCAACCGGCGAGATCCTGAACTTCCCGAACGTCGGCCGCAGCGAGATGGGCGCTTATTTGTGTATAGCCAGCAACGGCGTGCCCCCGTCTGTGAGCAAGCGAATGATGCTGCAGGTTCATTGTGAGTAATTCATGCTTTCTGGCAGCTGAGCCGATCGATTTTTCTTTCTTTATGGCCGACCTCACCCACACACAGGCAGGCAGCCAGTGTCCTGTGCATTCCGCGCATGTTCCACTTACCTGTACAGCGAGTCTCGCCGTTTTCAGTCCTGCACTACTGCGACTCTGTGTGTGGGTGCGCGAGGTAGACTACCTGTCGTTTCCTTTCACGGCTCACCTTTGTGCGGGATCCGAAATTTATTTCGCCGGCGGACGGTCAGACAAAAAATCTTTTATACAGCTGGGTGTAAAGTCTGAGCTTACTTACGGGATTGATTGATTCTTCTTCTTTTTTTTGGTAACTTGGTTGTGGTGTACGTGATTTGAAAGTTTTCTGTCTGTTATTATATTCGATAGAAGTTTTTTAACCTATTATATTTTTATTATATTTCTTAGGGAAGTTTAAATTAAACTTTTATATTGATAAATACAACTTTTAATTTATTTAGGATAATAATAATTGTTTTCATTTATTAATTTCAAATCTAAATAGAAAAACATTTGAAAAGTATAAATGTATACGAATTTCCAAAAGTGTTAAAAAGCGTCAGTACATTTCCGACACATGAAACAAAATAACTTATACCAGAAAATAAAATATTGGCTCGATTACAAAGCTGCCGCGTCCAAATAAAAAAAATACTACCAACATTTTACCCAACACGTCACGCAGCTTAGTAACTCCGCACAATAAAAGTCAACCGGGCAATCATCAAGCAACGCAGATAAATTTTCGCCACAATCGCTTCCGGCTTGAAATGCCAAATTAAAAACCATCCTCTTATCATCTACCCATTATATTTGTTCAAGAATTTTTCCGATCCATTAATTTAACCAAGCGCGTGCAATCACCGACTCCCTCACCCAAAGAGAAAACAAATACCCTCGCCGATCTCTCAGGCAGATGGGCAGTAAGGAAAATCAAATACGCCGTGCTGCGATTGCGCACGAGTACAGTTCGGCGCATCAGCAGCGCAACTGTAAACAAAAGATCTCCCCCGCGAATTAACGGCGGGCTACCAAAGAGACAGAGAATAAACGGGAGAGAGTCGAATGAAACAATAACCATTACAGAAGGAGGTTAAGAAAATGAAGAGAGAAAGAGGGGGAGAGAAAAAAGGCGAGGCAAGAAGAGGGTAAACTAGCAAGCCAGAGAAAGAGGAGACAATGCGCCGCGAGAGATAGAGCGCCGAGATAGCGGGTCAAAGCTAGGGCGAGCGCGCGCACGCTGAGAGGAGAGATAATAAAATTACACTCCGACCGCGCTCGCGATATACCCGGCGCCGTATTCCGGCTTTAGCGCGCGCGCGCGCTCCCTGCACCCACACGGAGAGAGACCAGCAGCGGCACAGAATGAATTAAGCCGCGGTTACGCCCACCCGCCCCCCCCCCCCTCTCTTTGCAGCGTCCATCTATCTCTCTCCCGATTCGCCAAGTTCTGTCGTGTCTTAGATCTCTCCTTCTCTCTCTCGCGCGCGCGCGAAAGGTAATTCCTCCCCGGAAATTGGATGTTCGCTAACACGCCACTGCGGAGCGGCAGCAGCTGAGCTGCGGCCACCGCGCCTTTAAGACGGACCGCCTCGAATAATTCAGTGGATCGACACCTTTCCGAGCTCGAGTCCCACTCCTCGGCCCCCCTAATTGCCTGATTTTCAAATCT